>VOQJ01012503.1:29625-48406 GCA_015052665.1 Apistogramma diplotaenia
AAACTGGACATGCTGAAGGATGTTGCAGGCAGCAGATCGCTCTCGATGGCATCTCCAGACTCTGTCACGTCTGTCACATATGCTCAGTGTGAACCTGTTTTCATCTGTGAAGAGCACAGGGCGCCAGTGGTGAATTTGTCAATCCTAGTGTTCTCTGGCAAATGCCAAGCATCCTACACAATGTTGGGCTGTGAGCACAACCCCCATCTGTAGACATTGGGCCTTCATACCATCCTCATGGAGTTGGTTTCTAACCGTTTGTGCAGACACATGCACTTTTGTGGCCTGCTGGAGGTAATTTTGCAGGGCTCTGGCAGTGCTCCTCCTGTTCCTCCTTGCACAAAGGCGAAGGTAACGGTCCTGCTGCTGGGTTGTTGCCCTGATACAACCTCCTCCACGTCTCCTGGTGTACTGGCCTGTCTCCTGTTAGCGTCTCCAGCCTCTGGACACTACGCTGACAGACAGCAAACCTTCTTGCCACAGCTCGCATTGATGTGCCATCCTGGATGAGCTGCACTACCTGAGCCACCTGTGTGGGTTGTAGATTCCGTCTCATGCTACCACGAGTGTGAAAGCGCCACAAACATTCAAAAATCACCAAAACATCAGCCAGAAAGCAAAGGTACTGAGAAGTGGTCTGTGGCCTGCAGAACCACTCCTTTGAGTGTGTCTTGCTATTTGCCATTAATTTCCACCTGTTGTTTATCCCATTTGCACAACAGCCTGTGAAATTGATTGTCAATCAGTTTTGCTTCCTAAGTGGACAGTTTGATTTCACAGAGGTTGATTTACTTGGAGCTATATTGTGTTGTTTAAGTGTTCCCTTTATTTTTTGAGCAGTGTATATCCATACATACCATATAAAGAGTGAATACAAAAGTCAAAGGACAGCGCTTAAACAAATGTCCAGTCTACTACAGGCGAGAGTGTAGTGAAAAGTGTTTAATTTGGTGTAACAGTCTAAATAAAAAACCCCAACTTTTCTGCACAAACACATACACAAACAGTTGGTGTGTATGCCGGGCCAAGGCTCCAGGCTACAGCATGCTTCTCTAGGCACGACAAAAGTAAAAAAATAAATTAACAGGTGTTTGAAATGTTAATACAATTCTTTTCTGTTTCAAGCTCTCCACCTGAATTGAGTTGGATCAACAGAAGGGAAATTTGGCATGCAGATTTTCAATCCAGGTTTATGGGTCTTGTGTGGTGCGCAAGTCACAGCAGCATGGCTACATCAGTCCAGTTCTGAACTGCGACACATATAGTGTAACGTATACAAATAAGGTATTTCTCATACAGTTAGTGAATCAAACTACTCTGTGCACCTGTGAATCATTTTTTTCTCCCACCTTTTCCTCACCAGGTGCCTCTGAACACCTGTAAGAACAGGATCTAGTCATTTTACATCAGAAGCCAGCTGGATTTACATAAATAAATAAGCGGGTATTTATGAAATGTTTTGTATTATACCTAACAGATGCAGCTGGCATGAGTTAAAATTTAGAGAGACAGTGGGAGTGTCAGTAAACAGTAGTGCATGTGATATTCATCAAATCTCGTCTCCTCCTGAATATTTTTATATTTAAAAATGGGTGAGTTATTGTGCTGAAATAATGAGAATGAGAGGAGAATGGATGGGAGCTGTTTTGCAATGCATGCATGATTCTGACATCAGAATATTGGGAGGAATATGTTTTGCATCCTCTAATTTCATCATGCTCCACTTTTGTCTTCCATTATGTATTTATTTGGAAGTTCAAAGGACCAGTTTTATACTTAATGCAGATTTTTTTTCCTTTGGACATTTAATGGCTCCTGAAATGCCAAAATGAATTAACTTCCTTGTCTAACCGTTCAGTGCATTTTTCTCATACCCATATGTTTTTTCTCCCCATAGACAGTTTCCAATTATCGCTGCTTAATGCGTCATAACATCTTTTTGTTGGTTAGTACTCCAGCCCCCATGCTTAAATCACCCCATTCAGCTCTGATTTCAGCTTTTTAAATAATAGCACTCTGTTTAATGCCTCTTTTTAGTAATAAAAAGTCAATATGGGGAAAAGTGTAGGTGGAAAAGAATTCAGATTTTTAAATTTCACATTTATTGGTATACTACTTGTAATGCTTGGGCTGCTACTGATTTTTTTTTCCTCCTTGGCCCAGTATCGTGTGTGTCAAAGGCTGTAAAGCAGCTAAAGAGATTATAGAACACGCTGCCTTGCCTCTAGTCTAAACCTCAGTCTATATCCACCGAAAGCATCCAGACAAAGACACTGCCGCTCTAATGATATCACAACACAGGGGGATATGTTAGATCTGAATCAGCAAACAGGAGGAAAAGTAGCAATAAATTACAGTATATCCTCTCTCTGTTTTATACAGTATATACGGCTACACTTGCTGAACATATCAGCCAAGAAAAATATTTCTAGCGATAGCAGAAGATTAAGTCATACATAAATCAAACTGTGGCCAGCATGGATTCAGATAACCCAAATAATTAGTCTAATGCTGATGCTGAGGTAATCATGTTACCTTTGCTACAATCCAATCAGAGCTGTCTGTGGTAATGCTTGAATGCATGAATGATGGCGCTGGCTGCTTGGCTTAATCAGTGTCATTTTGAAAATCTGAGTGGTGAGATCCATCATTTGGGACCACGCTCACAGGTATCTACAGCAATATAGCATCCCGCTATCAGATGAATGAACGAACTGACAGAAACTGGTCCAAAGTACAGCGGCAATGAAATCAGGTAACACATGACAAGTACATAAACTGAAGAACAAGACCCATCCCCTGCAGCATTTCCACTTTGACCTTTTTATTCCCATCTCAGCCTCCAAAGTTGCTGCCGGTGTAGAGTAAGTGCTCAGGCGCTGATCCCAATGTTGTATGGCACAGCCTGTGAGCATTTATGAGTAGCAAAACATAACTCCCCTTCAAAGGGATATTCCTACCATAAAAATTCTGAAAACTTGTAAGTGCAACTGCTTTTTTATTCCTGTGGGCACCATTTACAAGCCATCCAAGCAGCATCAAACAAAGAACTGTAATGAGCTCACGCAGAAGGAATGGAGGGAGGTAATGGCTCTGCAGGCTAGACGGCATACATTTAAGAATTATCCTATTTAAGTGGAGATGAATTGTTATTTTTATGGAATCTGGAAAGTAATGCTGTTTGTAATCGAACTTCACCGTGTTTACAAAGGGTTGCAGCACAGGTTAGAGTAATAAGAAGTTGTGTTACACCAGACACATGCTTTCAAATTCTGTGCAAACAACTGTTGAGTCAAAGAAGCTTGCGGCAAAAAAAAAGAAACAGAAAAGTGTAATTGCGTGAGCCGATCTGTGACTCAGTATTCTGAGAACGGTTGGCTCTTACCCTTGAAAACAAAGCAGACGTTCCTGTCTCGACTTTTACCTTTTCTCTGCCTTTAAAAAGCATTGATCTGCTGACCTTTCCCCATAATGCAATTGTAAAAAGAGCTTCCCTACACAGCCAGACCATAATACTACTATAATCACATCTAGCTCCTCAGTCTTGAGCGTGAGAACAACTTTAGAAACACAAGATTGAGTAATGGGTTTAAATACTGCTGTCAAATTAGCTTAAACCATATATTACAACAATGCCACACGGCTTCATCCATAATGCATCACACTTTGTTCCACAGCTGGAAAATATGTGAGTTTTTAACGGTTTGCAGGGGAACTATAGATTATCAGCTTTGCAGGTTTGCTGTTAATTCCAAAGCAGCAGATGTGGGAAAATTAGAAAATCTGATACAAATCAGCTCAGGGGTTTTTATGGCAAAATGAAAAATGGAGACGGAATAGAATTAAACTGAGTTGTTGGTGTTGCATACGCTTGGTTATAATGACAATACACTTCACTGTAAGTATGTTCCCCCAAAATGTAATGTAATCTTTTGTTGTACTGGGAACCATTGCCTTCATAAATCAAGAATTTCCTCGATTGCTGAAACAGACAGAGCACAGATAAAAGTATGTGATTGCTCGTGGGAATTAAGACAGGTAATTTTCCTCTCATTGAGGCTCATTTGGGGCTAAACACAAATAGAGACGGTAATAAGAAATTATCTCTTTCACCCGCAGTCACAGGATGCCCTTCAAAGAAGATTTCTCTACAACTTCATTTTGCAATCAGACAGCTGTCAAAATCATCTTCGAGGGAGCATCAAATGATTGGCCCTCAGTATCTCAGCGAAGCTTTGCCAGTGCCAACAATAAAGTGGCTTTTAATTTCAAAGAAAGCAAACGCTTTGTGACTTTATGATTGTTTTCCCTCGCACAGCCAATCACTGTTTTCTCACCTCTCAGCTCCTCTGAATACAAATCACCCAGGACTTTCGAGACGGATTTGTTTACTGAGAATAAGTGAAGGACAACATCTGCGAAGCAGGATCATCATTTTAGTGCCTCTTCTTGCTAAAAGGTCCTTTTCAGAAATGAGATTTGTTTTAAGTGAACATCAGCTGCTTTTCCTTTTTAGCAATGCTAATAAGGATTCGTTGCATGTGTTTAAACTGCCAATCACCTATCAAGTTTGAGTCAAAACTGGCATGAACAAGTACTAAAAATACTACTTCTGTTAAGTGTTTTTTTTTTTTTTACTATATCTTTTTGTGTGTGATAAATGGAAAACAAATAAAGCAGTGTGCCTTTAATGAAATTAAAACGGTAAGAAGAAGTAAGTGCTAACAGAATTGGACATTGATTGGCAGATAGCACCTTACCCCGCTCTTACACTGGAACTGATGAAAGCACGATTTGTTTGGATGACATTCAGCTTGTTGAACTGAACACCTCAACAGAATTAAATCTGACAGTTGCATTCCTGTACCGCTGGAGAGAAATGGGCCAATTTAATCACATCCTGTTGACAACATCGCCCATCCAAAACTAAGTGATTGATCCTGAGAAAAATTTAGGACAGTAATTAATTTTTCCCAGAGACCGCCGCTAAATTAGGAATCCTCAACGACGCATTCAGCACTAAACCATACCTTAGGCAATTTCTTTGAAGAATAAACTTCGGATTTGACTATCTATATGCTATTTTACTCAAACAATGCACTGTTATGAGATTATGTGTGACTGACAAAAGCTATAATTGAGGCTATGATGGCTCACTGTGAAACCAAGTCAGACTCATAATGACTTTCAGAGGCTTTTTGTGCTCAGGGGAATGTGGCCACAGTGATTGGAGACAAAGGAAGGACTCCTATTGTTGACTGTTGGACAGGAAATTAGGCTTGGCATCAAAATCTGCATGTTGGGGGTGTTAATTGTCTCCCCCTACACTCAGAATAAAAACTGATTTTCAGAGAATTAGTAGCCTTGTTACAGATCATATATCCATCCTTGTATTAAATGAGGATTGGTTGCAGTGGCAGGATTCCCAGCCTGCACTGAACATGGCAGGGCTTTCTAGGCACTGAGCCAACAGTGTAATATTGTTTGGTATGGACATAGAGAGGTCATGTCTTACCTGTAGCATTCAATTTAATTAAATCACCAATCTCAATTCCATTGGACAAACTGGTGTTTATGAGTATTGTTGCACTTGTTCTCACACTTTATGGAGCAGATAAGTCAAAATGAGGTTGCTAGTTGCCAAGAAATTCCCCAAAGGTGTTTGTGCTGCTCTCTAATCGTGTCTGTGCAATCTGTTCCATTTACTGAGGGATCGAAAGTTAGAGCACATTTTTTTCCCTTGGCTTTTATTTTGACTAAATGTGTGCGGTAAGAAGTCCGAGGCACAGAGGCACAGTGGTCAGGCTCATTTTTACGACGTAAAATATTTCTTTGTGCATCAAAGTGGCTCGCGGTTTGCTAATTCAGTGTTTCACTGTATTACAAGTTTATTGCAATTGCAGCATGTGAAATAAAAAAAAAAGCATAGACAGTTCAGATTGTATGATGATAACCAAACTGTGTCCTATTGCAGTTGCTCCGCTGAGCCCTCTGCTGCCACAACTCAAATAGTTAGAACATGATCATTTTACTGCATGATTATGGCAAAAATCATAATGTAGATGCCCTTGAATTTGAATTATAATTGTACTGAAAATTAATAACACAAACAAAATAAATAAACCAAAGAAAACACAAAAGAAAACAGTGAATGCTTTTGAATTATGCCTACTGTTTTAATAATCAGTGGAAGCCAAAAAAATGTGTCCAGCCCCAGTTGATCAGCTAGGTGTCCTTTCATGCTGCATTCACATTGCTTGTTTACTAGACAAAAGGCCGTGACGGTCACATTTCGTGATGGTTGTTCAAAATTCCCGACCCAGAATTTTGTGCCAGGCTCTCTTTGGTCAAGAATCTACCAATTATGAATCTTTTTGATGTGTGGCAGCAGCTACGACCACACTGGTCACCTTTCCTTTGGGACAGCACAGACTCACATGGTGGATGACCAGTCACACCAGTGTGAAGGTTCGTTCTCTGTTCCTTTCTGCTCTTTACCCATTACATGCTGTAACTTGCTTAAAAGCCTAATGACCTTGACTGTGGGTTCTTTTTTTAATCTTTTGTAAATGAGGCGCTTGGATTTCTCTGGTGTATCTTCTCTAACATTTGTCAGTAGTTCTAGTTTAGCTTGGCCCGAGGCAAGAGTACACTGGGTGAAAATGTTAAGTGTATACAAGTGTGTCACCCTTGTTGCCTCATTGCCAAATTAACCTGGGTGTCTGCTTTGGTGGGCAGGAATTTCAACCCGTTCTTTGACTCACACAATTGCCTGCCAGATTACTTCGCTGGCCAATCTTTCACTAAATAGCAAACGATATAGTTTGATGGTGGGTATGATGTTCACTAACACAGAGTTGTCTTTAGTGATGGGTGAGAATGCTGATTTGTCATAATGTGTGAAAATCACGTGAACATAAGTTTCTGCTGTCTGCATTTGAGCCTTCATGAATGGGAATAACACCTGATTTTAATGGCTTGGACATCACTTCACCCATTCGTGCTAAGTCCAGATACTGAGGCTGGACACAAATGTCACCGCCTGTGGGCCTGCCACTCTCTGGTATTCAACACGGGTCTCCTTTGGCGAGTGGGAGTTACTTTTGTGATTTCTGGAGAGATCCTCTGAAAATAAGTTCAGGCTGCAGATCCATCATCCAACCTGTGACCTTTATGCTATCCTTTTATCAAATATTTCTTTCAACTGTGTCCCCCAAATTAAAGATTTTGGAGGACTCATCACCTTTCATCAGCAATGCAAACTGGTCTATCGGTCCTCCTTCAAGTGATACAATCTCAGTGGCCTTAAACAGTTGCATTTACTCCTGCACATAAGGCTAAGAAGCTACTAGCCACCACCATTATTAGGTACCAAAAAGTGCGTCATCATTTTGGTCACTGACAAATTTAAAGGAAGCCACGTTACTTACTCCTTGCTGGTGTGTGAACACAGTGTCTAAAATCTGTATGTATAAAGGACTGACAACATGTGTCCTTCCCATCAAAGCAAATGTCTTTTTCTTTTACTTTTTCCAACTAGAAGCCCAGAATATTGCATGCAGTAAAAACCGGGGGTTATTCGCTTCTTAGTTCACACATGTAAAGATATTCTTGGGCGACTGCCAACAGCCTGGATGTTGTTTCTTCAAGGCACAGTGTCTCTTTTCGCCTGGAAAGGGACACTAATAGTAATGACAGAACAGGAAGCATGCTGAGGAGGATGGGACGTACGACACACAGGAACAAATTTCCGTTACCATATAATTCCTCTGTGTGCTGTCAGTGAGTCATACAGTATAGTATCTCCCAAAAAGTAAGGTAAAAGGGAATATAAAATAGCATGATATAATTATAACTGGCACAGTGGGGAAAAAAAAACAAACAAAAAAAACCAGATCAATTTGTTGTGTGACATTTGGCCGGCCTGTTCTTAAAATCTTAAAGGCAAAATGACTAATAATCTCTCTTCAAACAGTTTAAGCATGTCTGCACGAGGCTGCACTGTACCTGTGCTATCACATTCCCGTCTAAGGCTTAAACAAAAGCCACTGCAGTGATGATCCACATGATACACATTAGCCTTACTGACATATTCCCACAAGGCTTCATTAGCTTCAAAACTCCTTCTAGGAGCATGAAGGAAGTAACAGATATTTCATAATAGCCATGGTTACAAATGTCTCTGACAATTATTCAAATTCGACCTGGGGCTACCTTGAGATTTCCAGGACTATTACCCATGGAGTATGACACACACACCTCTGGGCCTTATGATTGTTGATCTATTCTAAGCCAAAGTCAAGTGATGTTTGCTTCCATCCGGAAGCCTCCAACGAGGTAACAGGAAATATTACTGAGGTCCACGGATGAATCTCACGCATCTGCTTTGGAGAAGAAGTCCTAATGTTTTCAGATGACCCTGACCAAACACAACCAGAGTACCTTTTCGAGGGTTGAGGGGTGTGCTGGGATTTTGTGATGGGATTTTATGGCCCAGTGGGAACATTTCCATAAGCTTCAAGAAATGCATATGGAAAGGCACAAGCCCTGATCACTTCATGTTCCCCGGTGACTCAGCACAGAGGTGGAGATAAACACAAGGGTTCATTTGGAGGAGTTTCCATTTGAGGGCAGCTCAGTGCAGAGCAGGTCAGCTGAGTGGCCTTGCCTTTGGCTAACAGAGTGATGTCAGTGCTTTTTAAAAACACGCACACACACACACACACACACACACACACACACACACACACACACACAAAAATTTTAAGGACGAACAGGAACACGAGTGTGTGTTTGTAAAAAACAAAATTGATTATTCACCGCACTTATCTCCAGCATTACTTGGCACAAATACTTTCTCCTTCCTGCAAGCTTATTCCATATTAATCAATAAAAAAAAAAAAAGACATCTCATTCCAGCTTTGCCAGGAATCTTTTGGATTTCCACACTGCACTATGGCCCAGATACCAGAAAGCTTACATCATTACCCATGACAAATGATGCTCCTGCACTTACTGAAACACTTGGATTTTTTCTCCCATTCGACTGTTTATCACCAGCTACCAGCTTGAGGTGTCACCTATTAGAAATCTTTACTCACCTGCCACTGGCAGTAAGTAAGACAGAACGACCAACAGGAACCATATCATAGTATCTGTATTGATAATCAGCCATGTGGGGTTTATTGATATGTATTGTTTTCCCACTTTCGGGAGTGTGATACTGAAAGCCAACTCCCTTGCCTGAACGGAGCTGATAGAAAACACTTAATGCATTTTGCTTTCCTAATTAGAAAACAGATAAGTGAGTGGCCACTGATGACTGGGGTATTCTGCGAACACCTGTCTATCCGGAGATCTCCAGACGGCACCGGTACGATGGCTGGTTTAACAGCCATTTAACGTTGCAATCACCACACACCCCAGACGCCAATAAAAGGCACTGAGCATTTACTTTGAAATCGACTGAAATCATTTGCTTTTGAAGATTGTGAAAGAGGGGAGAAACCAGGGGAAATAACATTAAGGAGAATGGGCACCAACCTCCTCCTCTGTCATTTTATAGCCCTTTGAGAAGGATACAGTGATGAAAGACAAAGAAAGGGGCACGCTGGGCGAAGGCATTTCAACCAGTGCAGCTGTCATCAGGTAAACAAAGTGTGAAGATTGCTTTTTTTTCCTGAATGTATTGATGTAAATGTCACCTGGAGTCAACTGGAGATCTTTACACTGTGGAAAAAACACCTAATATATTACTGCTACTGTTTTCTCTCACTCACTGTATCACTACCCCTTCATTTTAAATGTTTTCTACATCACGGGGTAAGAAATTAGCAGTGATAAATTAAACAATATACCCAGCAGTATAGCGAGTGTAAAACAATTATATATGCAGTGGAGAAAAAAAAGGTGTTTTAACAGGTGCAAGGCTGAAAGCTCTGCACTTTGATTTCATACTTCTGCTGGTAAGGCTAATTATACAGGTCACTCTAACTGTAGGGAAGAATATTACAAATAAACAGTATTACAGTACATATAGCTGGTGTAAAAAAATTTGATTTGTGAGCAACGGCCAAAGGTTTTTGAGATATTAGATATTAGGGTCGGGATGGGGAGGGGAAAGCAGGGGATGAATGTTGCATGAGGCGTTCATTTATTAGAGCCATTTGTCTGTGCAACAGGAGACAACTGTGACTTTCTGGAAGAGTGGGACTATTTACAGCTATTGGCAGGTAGCTGCAAACACCGTATCTCTCCTGCAGGCGTCTGTCTGGTAATCCTTCCAATGCATCTCCTTACCTGTGACAAAAGGAGACTGACTGCACCGAGCTGCAGAACAGTGTACGCCCGCCAAACGCTAATTCACACACATTCCTTCATTACCTGAACACACGCATGTCAGAATCGCACAGAACTGCACACCCCATTACATTGAGAGCACTTTTCCTCTCCAACAAAATACTGTTAAGTTTTAAATGGCCCACAGATTCTGGTTAAGAAGGCATTATCCAAGAGAACAGGCATTAAAGTCCCTATAGCTTTGCATCATTATTATGCTTGTTTTCATTGATTGCATATATTTAGGCACAAATGATTCTTGGTTAGGTTCAGAAAAAGATCATAGTTTGGGTTTTAACAGTGCTAGCCATTTTCTGCGTTACCGTACTTCCACGTCTAATACACAAATGATGCCTGATGAAAACAAATGTCGATAAACAACCCAAATAAACGCAATTCTGAAATATATTTTCCTTGAAATGTGAGTGACAGTGGGTTTTAGTGGCACGCGAACGCACTGCAAAGGAAAGAACTCGAGCTCACGTGTAAGCGCGTACTTTGATGTAAAATTTGGTTCATATTCCTCTATGAGCAGCAGCAATTAACATGCAAATGCAGCACGCGAGCCAAACGGAAGTGAATAAGCAAATCTGAAACACGTGGCTTGTGCCTGCTGACTTGCGTTTACAGGCTATACTTTGTGGGCTCGGCCAGAATTGGCTTTGTTGTATTACTGCCGTCGCCAGAAAGCCGTGTCCCGTCAGTCCACCGCTTCAGTCCTCTCCCACCTGTTGTGAACCATTATGCTCAATCTGGATGTCCCCTTTTTTTTTTTTTACAGCAACTAAACTGCACGCTTTTGATTTGGTGCTGTTGTTTATTCCCAGTTAATTAGATACCGCCATATTTGGCAGTAGGATTTGCTGTTTGAGCCCACACATGTCTGAGATGTTATACTGTAATTATGTAGGCTTTTAAGCTGTTGATCCTCCATGCATTTAAGTGCAGCTTAAAAATTACATATTACACTCCGAAGCATAGAGGCAACGTGTAAACAGGCCCTGCTTCTTTTATATTGCTAAAATGAAGATCATTATCTTTGTTTCCCAGGAGACTGAAAATTATTTCCCTCCCTGAGTGCAATAATGTTTGAATGCTGTGCTTGACTTTAGCCTTGCGTGGTTTTTGGAGTCTCTGCTCTTTAGAGTTCTTTGTGGCGCAGAGAAGGTTAAGTGGCATCTAGATGTTACTTGATATCCTACTCCTACATTTGCAACATCTACACTTCAAATTGAGAATGTCACTCTAACATTGTGAATAATATTTTGTTCATGCCTTTCCACACTGGAAGAGGGAGCCCTCCTTATTTGTTGGGGCACATTTCTATTTGCGTACAGACCCCGTTGCACAATACATATACTTACCTACGATACGTGTGCCAATTTTGTCGTGAATTAACTAGTTTGTGTCGTGTTTTTGTCACGTACTTTTTGTCAGTTTTCCTCTTCGGTTCCAAGCAGTGGGAGAGTAAAGCAGTGGATGGTTTATTTTTGTCAAATCACCGTGATGAATGCTCACATTAAACAGATCGATATTGTGCCCTATGGGATATTCCGAGAAGTGACATTTCAGAGCTGCACCACTACTTCTCACTCGTGTTTTCGTCTGGATTAATGTTACTGATGCATAAAGGAGCAAACAGTTGGTTCTGGGTCTGCTGATCAGTACACCATGGAGACTGCACAGCTCCCACATGTGAAACCACGCATTAGCACAGAGGCTATACTGTAACAGTTTAACATGAGTCACAAGCATATCAGGCTGTATAGTTGCCCCATTATCGTGTATTAACGGTGGCGAGCGAATGAGGCTGTGCAGCTGTTTTCGGGATTAGAGAATCTCCTGATAACAGGTGAAGATGAAGAAAAGGAAACTTGCCCGTGACTGTCCACAGTTTACAGCAGCAACATAATGGATTAATCACCGCCTACAGCTGGGCTTTTATTTCTTTTTATCTTTGTGTCTTGAAAACTCTTCTCGAAGAAAACTGGGCATCCTCCCAAATGCGCCTGCTTCACTTTTGTTGCTGTTGATGTGATCTAGCTCAAAAAAACCAGAGGGAATGAAGGAAAAGGTCTCTTATCGTAAACTAATTAAAAACTAGCTCAGGACACAGGGAGCGCCTGACAGAGTGCCATCCGTTTTAATCAGACACGCAGCTCCACTATAAAGACATCACCTCAACAGATGCCCCACTTTCTGAAGAAGGAGGGAGTCTGCAGAGATGACAGGTGTTATTTATTTTTCTCAAAACCATGTTTCAAATAGATTTCTGCCTTTTTGCAACTCTTTTAGATAAAGGGGGGGGGGTAGTTTTGCAGTGTAGTGTTTGTGTAAAGGATTTTTTTTTTTTAGTTGAACAGGAGGCAAATGAGAGTGAGTGACAGAGTGATAAGAAAGACACATTTAGTGTTAGCTTGCAAACAAAGCTGATGTGCTTTTTAAAGAAAGTTGTGTTATTATTAATGTGTGTAAAAACATGCATCGTGAGAGACCAGAACGGCTAATATTTTTGCTTGGCTGATCTGCTACTTCTTTACTGCCACTGATGAGGATGTTTTGAATAAATGTAATTTAGCGAGTGGAAAAACAGAGATGAATTAGGCCTTTTAATTTATGAGTGGTTTTGTAGTTTAGCATTACTGGCCCATAATACTGCATTTAATTGAATTAAGCTAATTTCAGGTCGTAGCATGAAGCATCACTGGACTGATGTGGCACAAGCAGGGACAGGAAAAACTGCAGCAGCAACTCAAAAGTACAGCAGAGCAAACAACACATTCATCATCTGCTTTTATCTCACAGAGGTCGCCTCCATTACCAGAAGCTTTAATTGTGCTTTGCAGTGATCCGCCAAACTGCAAGGAAGGTTTGTGCTCATGAAACCCAACTTTTGGGACAATTGTAGACCCAAAGTTTGGCCTGCAAATATTCATATTTCATACCTCTCTCTCTCTCATACACACATACATGCACACTCACTCATACTTCTCACTTTCACTTACTCTGTTTTGCAAATAAAATGCTGTTGCTTTCACTCATTGTGTGCACTTGACAGCCTCTCTCAGTCCTTGACACGTTCGCATCAACATTTCCTGTATTTTCTGCATACACACCACCATGAATAGACTTAAAATATCTAACACATCTATAATAACACACAGTTTCCATATGTCCTTAACATAATTTATGCTTCCAGGCTTGAATTGCTGCACACGAAAGCTACTAATGAGACTAAAATACTCCATGCTAACGCTCCATGTAATGTTTGGTTAGGTGGCACGAGTGACTCGGTGTCACCATATATTCACCTGCTGGCATTTGCATAGCTCTTGGTCTCCAGACTGCTTTGATTATTGGTGCAAGGACAGGTCTCACTGTTCTAATATTCATGCAGTGAAAATGTATGGCTTGCTGCTGAAATATGGGCAGTTTGACTGTGTTTTGAACCCATTTTCTGCTAATGCCTTCCCCCTAATTAGATCCGGAGGTCTGTGTTTTTTTTCGTTTAGATACCCCCCTACCCCCACACACACACAAACACACAGACATCTTCTCACTCCTGGTAAATTCAGAGTAGAGTTGAGATGAAGGCAACTGAGCTAATTGCATTAGCATCAATTTACTGGTGCGGCAGAGGACAGCTGTGCAAAGCAGTGATGCATGGACACTGCTTACAGTCCAAGCATATGTGTGTACATCTGATGGAGTTTATGTTAGTCTCCCCAGAGAGGCAACCCAACAGCCACATTTCCACACTGATCATGATTATCAGTATAATTTCATTAAGCTATTTACATACATTACAGGAACTGCCATTAATATTTCCATTTTCATGCGATATTGCTACAGTGATAGAACAGATTGTCAGGATAATTCTTCACCACCAGCTATAGGAACATAAATCATTTCCTGTCTGTCACTTGCTGTGGTCACATTGCTCCCTGCTCCATCTTCCATATTCCCACCTCAGGTTTGCACAATCTATCTATGAGCGAGACTTAAGACTTTATTTTGTATACTCATGTATACTAATGTCATGTGTGCTGCATGCCGCAGTGGCGATGCTAACAGGCTTCCAGTGATTTTCATTTTCATGATGTATTGGAGTCAGTGTGTTCTCATAAACTCAATATAACATTCAGTTCATACTAACATTCGGCTCACAGAACTTAATGATACAGCCTACAACTAAATCCCAACGATGGAACCGGATGTGGAATTTTGATGTTTTTGTTTTTCCTTTCTGAAATTACAGTGTAATTTAATTTACTTACAAATAAGTACAGTAGAAAAAGGGGAAACAATTAAATTCAAATGCACAGGAAAGAAATAATAAATTATACTGTTAGTAATTGTAAGTAGTGTGTAACTTCTGGGTATTTTTCCATCTTACTCTGTAAATTCTCTGTACTTTCAGTGTTATGATGCTGCTAAACTTTGTATTGGTGTGCATGATGGATGTTCCACTATTCACCCATCCTCTTCTATTATGAATAAAACCTGATAAAGACTGTTCTTATTTTCCTACTTACAAGGAAAAAATAAATAGCTTCAGACTTTGCAGGGCACACAGGAGGCCGGTGTGATCTTATAATGATGGAGCCAAGTCTACCTTCTCTCTCAAAAACACAATTCAAACAGAACTTTCAAAAGGACTATAAGAAAATGACAAAAACTTACACTCCAGTAGAATAATTTGTATTTTATATATGCAAACCCCAAAACTGAACACAATACAATTTACAAGAAACTCTTATTTACAAATACTTTTCTATTAAAATATTTTTATTTGTGAGGTTTAGTTATTTAGTTGCTTTCGTTTTTTCTTTTCTTCCATTTGTGATGAAGATTAATGTGAGGAATGACTTTCCAAGCACAGTCATAAGTGGATTCCTACATATGCTTGATTAAAAATACTGAGCCATTTAAAACATACAAAACACAAACTCATTTTTGGAATGGCGCTATCACAATGCTGCTGGATAACCTCTGGATTTTGTTTCTTAGGCCTCAGTCGCGTGGGCCTAGAGACCAGTCAGTGACCCTCTTTGTGAAAAATGTGCATTCCCTGATTGGCTGGTGAACGGTTGCTTGCAGGTGTCAGGTGAAATGGGTCACATACAGTAAAAGGTATTTGGTGCTGCATGGAAAACCTTCTAATTATTGCTTGAAATTGTTTAAAATTACTTAGCATACAATCTGTCTTCTTTTCTGTAAAATACCTGAAGTGATGCACTACTTAAAATTACTTATGGAATTATTTATTTTCTCTAACCTGGAAAAACTTTAAGTACTACTTATTCTTATGCACATACCAATAAGTATGTGTAGGTAAATTAAATTACACTCTCAACTATAGAATATATATAAGAATATATATATATATATATATATATATTATAGAATATAAATACATCAAAATTCCACTTTAAATTCGAGGGAATTACACCCTTACACACCTTAGTCTTGGGCCATATTATAAAGCCTACCAGCTGAAGCTATGTGAGTCTACTGTATCTAAGCTGTGTCCAGCTATGGAGATGATGCATACCTGTATAAATTGATTGATGAATCAATTTGATCACTGAGGTCATAAATTAAGTGAAAAGTAGCCTCACCAGGCCCTCCCTGAGCCTGCTTCTGCTGGAGGTTTCTTCCTGTTAAAAGGGAGTTTTTCCTTTCCACTGTCGCCAAGTGCTTGCGTTTTGATTGTTGGGTTTTCTCTGTAATTATTGTAGGGTCTTTACCTTATAATAAAAAGCACCTTGAGGCAACTGTTTGCTGTGATTTGGCGCTGTATAAATAAAATTGAATTGAACTTTCTCATAAACATCTAAACAATCAGACTTCAGTCTCTGCTGGCAGGTTCAAGGCTTCAGTTTCAGTTTTTTTAGAGCTGAAGTTTATGTTCATTTTTATATACAATCTATGGCCGATGAGAAGAAAATGTGCAGCTGTTGTCTAAGGTGTCGACTCTGAAGGCTCTCCAACACATCTCATGCACAAGTCAACACCAACATCAAAGTCATGGACAGGTGAAGAGAGAAACATTGATCACTTCATTATGATGTGATGTTCTGCTAGAAAAGCTTTGTTTATGGCATTCATACGGTTGCTACTTTATTTATCAGTCAATAAGTTTTGTTTAGTCAGATGATATTGATAAGCCTCAATGATTTATTAAGCTTGCTGGCTGTCAAATGAGATTAGCTTGACCGTGCGCTCTGAAAATGAAATTAATGAACTGCCATGAACTCGGTGTTGTTGCTCATTGTGAAAAACATTGGTACTTATTAAGTAATAATGATACATAGCACACACCAAACTCTGTGTTCCCTGCATAGATAATTGCTCTTGTGGACAGACCTTACACTGTGTTGAATGACTAATGTGAAAAAACGAGAATTTGTGGCAGGTCTAATGCTAAATGCTAATTGTTTTAAATGATATATGGCCACGTCTGGCAGTTTTTGTGTAGGAGGTAGAATTCATGCATTTTATATAATGCTGAGAAAAAGAAAAGAGAACTAAAGTCACTGCGCAGCTTGGTACCTGTGATTACTCGAAATAAAATCAGCCATACGGTACATTTCAACCTGTGGACTTTGAACAAGCATGGAGGCAGTAAGCACTTATCTTCAGAATGTTTTTATTCAAACAACCTTTATTGAAAGATAGTTTTTTGTGCTTCGGACTTAAATAAAATCTGTCTTGTGATCTATTTGAACATATCCTACACACTCATCATCTTTTTCCACTCGAGTGAGCTCGACGTGCATTTCTGTTGACACACTAAACTCTTCACCATTCATATGATCTTGTGTCAGCATTTTGTCGGCTTCCGGTATTCCTGAACAGATGCTTTACAATACCAGGCCATACACGTGCATACGTCTGCTTAATGTGCCCCAAAGAATACCCTGATAAATCCACTCCACAGAACAAACATGCAGCATGTGGCCACCAATGCCACTTTTTGTCATCTCAATTTCCTTGTGTTGTGCAGGATCAAATGTCACGCCTGGTTCTTTTCATCCTCCTTCAGTCAGACAGAGCAGGAAATGAGGAAATTGAAGATAAATCCTATCAAGAATTATTACGTCCTACTTCACTGCATATGCTCAACCTGTGTGAGTGCTGATAACATTTAATAGCCCCGCCTTGCTGCTAATCTGAGTTGAAATGGTGTATGAACGTCCCAAAAGGTCAAAATGATCAAAAATCCAAAAGTCGTCCGAAGTGTTTGGAACTGCTTGTTAAAAGAAGAGTCTCGCGACAGTGGCTACTGGGAATAGAAATGGCTTCGTCTTACATTTATGGCAAAATTTGATGTACTCCATTCAAATATACTGACACAGTTCAGTACCTCAAACAAAATTAGCTTTAGTCTTACTGCTAAGGAAAGGTTATATATTCAGCATCCCAAATAGAAAAGAAAAGAGACTTCAGACACTCTCAAAACATGAATGCATTTTTTTTTTTTTTACCCTTTATCGATGAGAAGTAACCAGTGCCTAAAATACACGCGATTCCCTGAACTCTGCTGCTGAAGTCTCCGGAGCTTTCATGTATCGAAGCACAATCTCCCCCTGCACTCACATCAGGGTGCTCACCTAACCACCGCCCCGCCTACACAGTCAGAGGCTGTCAAAAACTGAAATCTTCATGCCTGCTTATTGTTTCCTCTCCACGCCACTGAACAACTCTGTGGTTTTAACAAAGTTCACACTTTGCTCTCTCATCTGTGTATTCATTCCTTGGCAAGAAAGACGCATTTTCACACGCAGCAGTGGGTAATAAACATGTACCAGTGATTTGTATGTTATTGCATCAGTGGGCAAGCTAAACAAATGTGAAGGTCGCCAAGTCTCAAACTTGTGGCTCGTGACACACGCTTTCACCGGAACACGTCTCGAGGCAAATGCGGCGTGAATAAAAACCAACGAAACAGGTAAAACAACTTCATTAACTATTCTTCTTATTCTTTTGGCTACCCCTCTCTTCACCTGCCTCCGTTTCACCCCGTCACTTGTGTCCTCTTATGTCACCTCAACAGTCTGCATGTGTGCTCTCACTACATCCATAAACTGCATTCATTTTCTGTGGACTTCATATTTTCCTCCTGCCTGGCAGCGCCACCTTCAATATCCTTTGCCAAATAAATCTGCTGTCCATCCTCTGCACATGTCCAAACCATCTCAGCCTCGCTTTTATCTCCAAGCCACTCAATTTGAGCTCCCAACAAAAACCTTAATATCTTCAGCTCTTTAAGATTAGTATCTTCCAGGCCCGCTGCCTGCTTTTTTGCCAGTGCCACCATCTCCAAACTCTACATCATAGCAGGTGTCCCTACCATCTTATCCATCCATCCATTCGTCCATCCATCCATCCTCTTCCACTTAAACACAAATAGGTAATAAAGAGATAACGTGAATTTTAT
>VOQJ01012503.1:54729-70309 GCA_015052665.1 Apistogramma diplotaenia
ATATTTATATTCTCCACACACACACACACAAAGTATATATATATATATATATATATATATACACACACACACACACACTCACACACACACACACACACACACATATATATATCAGCCCTAACTGTTTGATGGATATGGGGAGTTCTGATGAAAATTGTATGGTGTTTAAGATTAATGTTGCCATATTAAGATACTGATGATCCTAGTATTGACTGACATCTGATACATATATGTACAAGGTATTGATTAGTCTGGCTAATATCAGTAGCCCTCAGACTAAGATGATGGGATCACTGAGGCAGTTATGCGGCACATGTATAGACGTGAGAATTTATCCAATGAAGATTTTATAGATATTATGAATTATGATTTTCATCATAATTTAATAGTGAAGCAAGTGGAACAATGAGCATAAGGTCCTTTTTAATTGCTTTTACAACAAGTTTTCCCTCCATCACACCTTTCTCATTCAGGTGTGCAGCTGGTGAGACGTAATATCAGAAAACTTTAAAACTGGCAGAGATATGCCAATTGCACAGGTAACTCGTTTCCAAAAAAGTTGGAATGCTGAGCAAAATGTAAATGAAAGTGAATGCAATAATTAGCTAATAGTTTGAAGCTCATTCTCTTTCACAAATAGCAAAAAAATAAAAAAAATCGAGGACTGAGGTTAGAATTTTTTGCTTTTTTGTAATTAGATGCCAGCATCATGTTGGAATATTCCAGAATGTTTAATAGGTGACTGACCTGAACTGGAGACAGTTCAGTTTGGCACACTTTTACTTTCTAATGGCTCAGTCACACTGGAGTAAAAATAGGACAACCTCCTCGCAAGTACAGTAGGAAAAATCAGTGGTTGCCTGGTGACTGCACTAAATTCTCTTGTCTGCATATAGTTGCAGTGACCAACTGGTTCCCTCAAAGACTGAGTATGCAGCACTCTCAAGCTCCGGGGCGACCACTTTTGATCACAAGATGATTGCATAGGTCGCCTGGTGGGAAGCAATCTGTCGACAAACAATGTTGGTCAGACTCACACCGACTGCAATCGTGATCAGACAGACTGGTCAAGGTGTGCAAATATTCACCATCTAATTTATAGACATATTTCAATCAATCTCTGTCAGTCTGCACTGATGAGTGCAACACATCTCTTTGCAATAGGGGCCTCGAGTCAGCTGGTTATATTGCCAAGCACCTTTGTATGTTTGCAGTTAAACCACCTGCAGCAACTGTGTGAATTAAAATCTAAATGATGACATTCAGACTACACTCCAAATGTAAGCAGTTATGAATTTCCATAACCTGCATTGGTGTGTATGTAGATGTCAGATTAATTGATGTATTTTCACAAACAAATTGCATGTAATTGTCATTTGCAATCTGATAGTAGGCCCGATTCCATCGTATTGGTGTTTATCATCAGCTTGACACATCAAAGTCACTGTGAGGATGGCAACTGGCTGTGGTCACGGTTCGTGTCCCCATCTTCAAAGTGACCATTTCAAAGGCATCAAGATCAAGTTCATCGCAATCATTAGGGTCGTGCCACCATCACCAACCTCAGCAACATAAGCTATAGTGTCTGAATAGTTTGGCATAAACAGCAAACTTCCCAGAAGATGGCAGAACCAGAACCTGTAGATACAGTTCAATAATGGAGCCTTCACTGTTGGATAAGAAGAATTTTGCACTATTACATGCCGCTGGTTTCAGGTTGGAGGAGTGAATGCTGCTCTTCGACTACTCGCTCTTTGCTCTGTACATGTTTGAGCTTCTCAGCCACCAAAGGAAGCCAAACACAATCTGTAACCTTGTCACAGTGAAGACACGGTAATCCAATAAAGCAAATTAAATATCTGACACAAAATTTCACAGTGCAATTATGTTTTCAGGGGGGAAAAAAAAATTAAATCTCCCAGCATCCGTATGTTTCTGATGAAATCTATAGTAATAAAAAGTCACAGTTTGATTCGTTGTTTCCCCAATTCTCAAATTAATATTAATATTAAGAAAACGGATAGAGACATTAGAGGCACAATATTTTAAAGAATTCCTTTTCAGTTCAACCAGTCGAATGTCTGAAAGACAGTGATTCTCAATCATTTTCCAGCTATAACTGCAATTTCATTAAAAAGTGACTTTTCCCAGCAACAGCAGCAAATACGCAGCACGATAAACACTTTGTAAAAAACTTTAAAGCAAATTGCAAACCACTGCAACAAGGATGAGTTATATTAAAATTCTTGCCAGTTATCAGCATTTGTCACACTCCCATGTGCCCTACATACTTCATGCTATTTTATATTGTGACTGCAGCTAGAATTTGGTAGTGAAGCGTGTCTGTTTGTCACAGAGCATTTTTTTATGATTATCCAGACAGTTCCACACGTCAGATTACATAAATCAGCAGTTTTATTTTAGACTGTTGCACCTGCAGTGTGGACACAGCTGACGTTGCCTTGGTGAAACTCCGGTTCTTTGTTGCTCGTATGAAAAACAAAACAAAAACCATCTATTTTTCAGACGTGACACATGTGGCAAATTGGCATTCGATCTAATGTGACCCACATTCTGAGCTTTGTTTGAATTCATGAATACTACAGAATGAAAATGCTTCAGTCCCGTCCCCGTCCCCCCACTCCCTCGCTTTGTTATACAGTACAGTTTTAGTAAAGCGTTGCAATATTCTTACAGTTACATGTTCCAAGACCTGCTGGTGCAGAGAAACAGATACTTTAAAGCTTCAGTGTGCGTAGCATCAGCCTGAGAAAGCAGCGCGGCTGCCACACTCGTGGTTCTCAGTTGAATGACTATTACATGAGTGCTGCGCTCTCCTGGGTGCAAACAGGCGAGGACCCGGGGAGTGTCTGGGGGGAAATTACATATAGGTTTTTCTGTGCTATGGTGCCCCATTGATTCAATATTCGCAGACACACTGAGGCAAGCAATGAGCTATATCAAAGCCTGGACACTTCCTTGCCAGTTGACACAGTGGCTCCTGCAAGTTTTACTTTGAGTACATTTAACTTCGACACTATAGTTTATATGGGGAGACCAAGAGCTTTATTTTGACTTCCTAATTATTTAAAGGCTTCTATCATATCTGCTCTGACACCAGCCTTAGTTTGTGGTTGCATTTATTAATGATCTACTTCAGGGGTGTCAAACTCATTTTGCACTGTGGGCCACATGCAGCTCACTTCAGTCTTCAGTGGGCCGGACCAGGGAAACCTCCTTTCTGTCTGTACACAAGTTCAACGGCATATTGAATCCCAGAGATAACTGAATATAAGAAAAAAACCTGTATGTAATGTTTTTATACGGCAGAGTCATCTGTCAGCGCCACTGTTTGAGCTTAAATTGTAGGAAATGTGTCAAACTACAGAAATAGTTCTGGTAGTTCTTTGTCCAAACTGTCCTGTAATTATAGAAATCAGGAAACAGAAAATGTCCTTTAATAAAATTTAGTTTTTACTGTGAAGTCATCGTTAAAAAATAAACTCCATAGTTGTGACAAAAACAGGGATTCCATCATCCAGCGGGCCGGATCAGAGTCTTTGAGGGGCCAGTTTTGGCCCCCGGGCCTTATGTTTGACACCTCTGATCTACTTGATAAATTCACAGGAAATTAACCCACAAATATTCCCCTGAACATGTTTTTCCCCATCAGCTCTTTCTGTTGCAGTGCTGGAATGACAAGAGTGTCTTTATAGTGTGTTTAATGTAGTGCGCAGAAAGACAAATTGACTAAAATGATTCTAGCCTCTGATGAAATTACTTACATGAATTCATAGGTCACACAGTCTGCAACCTACAGCAAAGAATGCTTTTATCTGTCTGTGCTGCGGCGGGAAAAAAGAAACAATGGTAATAAAAAAGAAAGATTTGACACACTTGACAGTAGCGGATAATAAAAACCCAAAGCACCATACAATTGTTAATTTCATGCCATTTCATCACTTAAATAATCAAATGGCACAGATTAGCAATTTATTATTTAAAACACATAAGTTTTATTTAAACTTAAATGTGATTTTAAGTTAATTTAGCTTTATTTAAGAATGCAGTTCATTAATTAAACATTGCATTATAGCTATATTTAATCAAAGCAATACCAGTCATTTCAAATACTTGTCAGTTTCATGACCAAAATCTATGAAACCTGTTTTGATGGTCTGCTGGATTAATGACTCCTGTTCGTTTTTGCATTCACAAAAGATAAAAAATGTGTAGAGAAAGGTAAGCGTTTCCTTACAAAAGAGAAGAAGCAAAAGTCAAACCGTTAATGAACCTAAAAGTGTGTATTCTTTAAACAGGCGCCTCGGCAGTGTGGTCTGAGATTTACATTCTGGTTTTCTCTCGGCAAACACAAAAGAAAAGGAAGATGAGAGATGTATGATATTTTTCCGCTGTTTTTGAAGTTTCTCTTTGAGGCGGCATGAATAACTCAACAGTGTTCATTCAACTAAGGATCAAATATCTCCTTCTCCCTCTCTCTTCATCCCCCAATCTCAAGCTTTTCTTTTATCTCCCTCTTCTTCAGCACCTGTTTATTTAACTATCTGTCTACAGCTCACTGCTCGTTTAGAGACCATCTTCTCTCAATTCTCATTAAACAAGGCTGCCACTGCAGTTGAGAAGAGGGCATGTGAGTGTTTACATTGGTATATAGTGTGTACTTTGAAGCGGCATCAAACTGAGGCATGCCAAATGCAGCACGTGTCGTATCAAGTGACGGCTCACACGGGGCAGTTTGGGTGAGTTTTCATCTGACGTGCGGTTAAATGAAGTGACAGTTTGTCACGCACGAGACAATTTGAGCTGTAAAGGAGGATCAGGTGGAGCATTCGCAGCTTCTTTACGCCAGTCTTTTGCCCTTAAAATGAGACAGCTTTGCAACAAATACAGCCTTCAAGTGACAAACCAAAAGTTGATGCTACATGCAGCAATACACATTCTCATTTTCTTTATATTTCAAAATCGTGTATTTGCACCAGTAAGGTGATTCCCCCCAATAACATAGCTGAAAACGTGACATATCTTAGCTTGATGTGCACTGTGTCCTTAAGAGATAACTGAGGAGACTGGAGATAAACAGTATCTGAAAGTCATGTCCTTAAAAAAAATCCAGCAAAGACCTGACACAGGACCAGAGACATGCATGCAAGCCTCGTGAGAAATGGTCTCAGTGGAGGGACAGCTGTCAAGAAGCTACTGCTAAGGAATGGAAACAGGGAGGAAAAAAATGAGGGTCGCCAAATTACATAAGAACTCAACTGAAAATCAGTGGCCAGAGGTCTTAAGCAGCGATGAACCCACATCTGTGGGCCTGTCTTTTAACCAGTGGTTTTTAGGCTCTAAAAGAATACTGTCAGACTTTAAAGCATCTGATCCTACACAACATCCTATACAGCAAAAGCATTCCTGGATAGCAACACACACAATGGAATGCTGTCAATCATGAAGCTCAGACCTCAACATAATTGATGAAAATATTAGGGGAGACTCAAGACTTTAACACAATACTATACAGACTTACAGGGTCTTTTTGGATGCTGGGGTTTCCTCTGTGTTATTGTAGGCAGGCAGAGTGACAGGCTGGATCGGACTCAAAAACAGGATTCTATAGACTGAGTCAACTAAAAAGGACAAGTCAAAACAAAAGTATAAAATCCATTCAGGAGCTAGATAAGGCATGCAATCAAAGACATGAACCTTCAGGGCAAGACATGGAACAAACACTCCACCGTGACAGAGACAACGACCTGACAAGGAGCTGACGAGAACACAGAGAGTATATACACGCTACGTAATGAGAGGGAAACCGCTGGGAGGGAAACACAGGAAGCAAAACTAAATCCAAGCACAAGGCCCGAGACATACAAAAATAAAACAGGAAGCGGAAGCACAGGGCAGGACAGAGACACCAGAACCTGACACAAGGACACAAGGACAAGATACCAGCACAACAAAAACATAAGCAAACACAACGTAATACATTAAAGAGAAAAAAAGAACACAAAAAGCTGGGCAGCAACCCAGCACCATGACAAGAGCCTTGAGACGACTGATGTTCCCATTTGCAGTATATATAAGTGAATAAGTGAGTTGAATTGAATTACAGAAACTGCCGTTTGCGGCACTTCTATGTCGGCTTAATTTTTCAGTTTGATTTGTTGCAGCTTGTTAAACAAAATGCAAAATTACAGCAAAAAAACAAATTACACAGAAATATCTGGATAAACACTGACATTTAGCCAATGGTCATATTGGCCCAAACAAAGTAATCACCTTGTAGCATGTTTCGTATTCTGAACTTGCTAAGAGAATATTTTAGTCTTGAGAATTTAAGATAATTTTTAGCAGTAATTTGACCATTTCTTCCTAGCACAGCGAGTAAACCTTGAATTAATGTTTCACGTTCAAACCTCGAACCGTACGCTTCATAAACTGTTTGTTTTAACTCAATCTTAAGAATACCCTGAGGTCAAATAGCTTTGCTGTGTATGCAGATAGGGAAATGTACTGCTAACGTATGTGTTAATAAGAAAATCATTTCAGTTATTGCAGGAAATGGCTCAAATTATTACACTTTTAGTGGCAAAAGATCCCGCTACAGTAATGGTAGCAGTTTGAATAATCATTCATCCTGGGGAGATAAGTAACCCTGCCAGATGGAAGACAATGCACAAAGATGTAATTAATCACTGTGTTCCTGCTGGGTCAAAATAAAAGAGGAAAAAGGACTAGATTTGCAGTTTTACTGCTCAGCGTTCAAAAAGGGTCGAGTAAGACACAAGATGTGCGGCTGTAACTCATTTAAATGAGGCTGCGAAGTGTTCGAGTCTTCCTATGCATCGATTTCTCATCATTTCTCCTCGGACATGCTTTGACCATTTGTGTGTTGTTAAAGATTTTTTTTTTTCCCCTTTGAGATTCGAGTGTTCGTCATCATTAGCAGGATTCCGACCCGAACCCATTTCTTTGGTTGTGGCTCAGTTCCCATATTGCTGATGGAACACGTGGGTGCCAATGATCTGAACTCCTATCCTGCAGTAAATGTGCTGGCATGGCAGTGAAGCTGGAGCGAGAGGGGGGAGAGAGAGCCAGAGGACACGTTTAACAGCCCCCTCAAGCGGGTTTATGACCTTTTAGTGATAAGAGGCTTGTCTTAGTGCCCAGCAAATTTATGAGCAGGGGAGAGAGAAAAAAAGCATTTTCTAATATTACCTGGCTTCTGTTTCTTTATCCACTACATCTATGTAATAGAGGTACCACATCAACTGAAGAGGGATTGTATGTTAATTAACCCAAGTCTCATCTGACTTATTTGAACACTGATCAGTCCAACTTACATGATAATTAAGCTGATTAGATTACTGCTAAGAGCTAGAAATATTCACATTACTAATCTGAAATCAGGGTTAGTGGTTAACCATTTCAACAGGGGTCAAGTTTTAAAAGGACACACACACACAAAAGTGCAGAAATTAAAATAACTCGCCTAAATTATACTGCATGCTTTATGTCCTTTGCCTTGATTTATCTTTCATGTCTTATTGAATATGACTATGCTGTTCAAAGTAAAAAATTATATCTCTTTCCCCTATTTAGTACTTGATTACATCCGATTTCCTTCCTCCCAATCACCGCCCATTTGCCTTCTTCCTCATTAGTAATTCAAACTGGCTCCTCATTCTCCTACAGATGTCCCTTGTGGATCACGACCCCCGGTCCATTCTTCATGGAGACAAACTGACTCTTTTGATGGTCTCGTGCCACTGCAAAAAATATTCTCTCCTTTTTTATTCAAATGACAGCGCCAGTAGGGAGGGCCAGTGCATGGATCAATGTGCAAATCTCAACAATCTCTCCCCAGCTGCACATGTGTCAAACACTGTGTCGTGGAGAGATTACACTGCTCTCAGAAGCCCAGTGTCTTTTTTTTTCCCCCCCCAGCTTGCCAGGACTGCAGGATGCATGGTGAAAATCGATCATTACACTCTGGTTGGCGGCAGGGACCTCAGCATCCTGCTTTTGGCTTAAAAATCGCTGGCATCCAGAGAGATGAACCAGATGGTAGGTACCTAGGGCGGTGAGCTTTAAAACCAAACAGACATGCCACGCACTTTACAATAAGCAGCAGAACCTCTCAAAGTGACACAACTTTTTTAAGTGCATCACATTAATGCTGAATAAATGATTGTGTGCCATCAGTTGGAAATGTTTGCAAATATGCTAATGATGCTATTCTGTTCTCATTAACTAACATTGGCTCAAAGACAAAAAGAAGACTTAATTGCAGCCAGATTATGTTTTGTATAGTAAAGTGTTCCTAATGAACATATTTGTTTTAAATATGGTAATACTAATCAGTAACTTGTTCACTCACAACATATTTTTCTGCCTAATATCTTTCAGTGTGATAGTTACTCATAGAGACTACAGAAGCATGTAGGAAGGTTACAGAAAGATTATAGTTTTCTTTAACACTGAAACACAGCGGTTTAATATAAAAGTCTGGCTTTTATACAGTGACACTGCAAGAAAGCTGGGGAGGCTGCCATTATGGCTCAGGTGCAGATTGTTACTGTCTTTTGTTGCCCAAGTCATCTTTAAGTGATGTATGATGGATAAACAATAGAAACTATCATAAAGAAGGGGAAACAGGTACAGTGCAGACTGAGAAATGCCTTCACTTTGATATAAGCTTCCTGCCAGACTTGGTTTGTTAATCTCACACGGGGGAGGAAATGACATGAAGTGGTACCATTCACGTCCTGTAAGAAATGTGCAGATTTGCTGAAACCCAAAGGTGAAACCCGAAGCTGACATAACAGTTAACAGCAGTTTAACAGTTAGGATAGAAAAGTATTAAAAGATTTTTACACTGGAACAAACTTAAGCTTCCTTCAGTACCTACTGTGTTTACTGGGTGAGGGAGCTGCATCTCAGCTCACCTCTAAGCTTTAGCTAAGCCTCATCTTTGCCCTGAGAACTAACTCCGTCAACTGAATGCAGCACACAAGTGATAAACACTCTATCTAGTTGCTATATTACACTACAATGTAACTGATAAAACCACTAGTATTTCTAAGTCATATTTACCAAGACAGGTCATCACCAATGACAGAGTGACTGTGTCGTGCCGTGTTTGTTGCCACGAGCTGTTTGTGTGCAGCTTCACTCACAATTGTTCTTTTGTGCAGACTGAACGGAAACTCTGTACATATTTGAAAACTATTCTCCTTTCACTCAGCTTGACCAAACGTGTCCCCTGTGCAGGTCAAGGGACCAAAACCTCTCTGCACTGACGTTTCTTTCTTCAGAGAAAGAAATGCAGATTGCAACAAAACCAATACAATCTCTCTCTAATGGCTTCCTTCCCTCTGATGGCCCTGATGTTTAATCAGAGTAAGAGCTGGGTTTTGCCTCCCTTCTGCTGGCATCCATTAATTTGGCCTCTCTTTTTCATTTGTTTGTTTTTTTTTCTTTTAATGCTCCAACAGCCAGCTGGCATTCATCGCTGCTCTGATTGAGTCCTGTTCAATACAAAGCAGCAACTGGGTTGAAGACAAATGACTCACAGCCACAGCTGGTCAATGCTGACACTCGCTGATCCAAACACACAGGCGGGGTTTGCCATCTCATTCCCAAGTGTTTTATCATAAGGCTGATTTGGCCCCGCCCACTTTTTCATTCTTAAACCAACTATCATTTTTTCCCCCCATAGCTTTGGCATGCACGAGTTTATTTGTTTTCACTACAGCATCTTCCATCTTGGCTGTCACTGCAAAGTCGTTACAGGCCTTTCACTCTGGATATATTTCAACCTGCTGGAGAAGCCAGGAAAATTTCTGTGCATAAACCACATTACAGTGATGTCAAAAGTTAAAAAGATATTAGGTTGGCTTTTCTACCCCAAACAAGGTGTCCATTAATTTAACAAATGTACTAGAATTTTTCATCATCATGTTTGGCACCAGTCCTAAATAGGTTTGCAATATATGATGCCAAGAAGCTACTGAAGTTTACTTGTTTGCTACACGACACAATGGCATATGCTACATAAATCACTGGCATTTCTTTGGTTTTGTTTTCTTAAAGTGCTTGTATTGCTATAACAGAGCAAGAAGGAGAGAGATTTATCTTGTGAGTAGGTCCACAAAGAAAAGAAATTGCACAGTCACTCCATTCTTTAATTCAATAATAGCTACATACTGTGTAGACTTTAATGTATTGTACTATGAAAAATGTACTTCAGCTTTGTCATGAAAGTGCAGACAGCAGTCATGAAAGATGAATGCGATGATAAATTTACAGTGACAAAAGGGGAAGGAAATGAGAGGGAATCCGTCACAGATGAGCAGAAACATGCGTAGTTGTTTGGTTTGATAAGAATAACATTAAAATAACGTTTTATACAGATTAATCAACACTAAATTAGTTGTTCACAAGCGGCAGTTTGTGTGGGTAACATGATAGTGGTAAAAACTGCAGTTCCTAGAGTCGCCACGCGAGACTGACCTGTTTAAAGAACAAACAGCTTAGTACCAAGAACAAAATCCAGAGTCTTTCTCTAGGATATTATCGTTTAGGATTAAACTTTGGGACATGGACACTTTGATTGTTATGCCACAAGCAGCTGTAGCCGATCCCTGTGTGCTAGGCCTCTGCTAATTGGAGTAACCGAACTCGATCTCTGGTAGGCGTTTGTGGAATTGGTGTCTTTTATAGCATTTTAATTTAATTAATGTAATTCAATTATGTTACTTGGTCAATTGTACTGACAAACTATTCCACAAAGGTTTTGTGTCAGTATCGGTGAAGAAAAGATCACAAAGTGCAGGTTAAGGACCCAAATGCAGACTCTGGAGGAAAACAGACTGTTTGCAAAGTCAGGATCCAAAAATCAAAGAAAAAAAAAAATTATTGTGAGGCTTCAAAATGCATGTTCAGACCAGGGTTTTTATACAGTCTACCACTGTTCAGTGCCTTTGTTTGAAGGAAAATATTTGGGAGTATGTATGTTAAATATGCTGCTCACAAAATTAAAGGAACACGGAAAACACATTGGCTCTAAATGGGAAAAAAAAAATCATGTTGAATATCTACAGTGATATAGACTGGGCATGTTTTATGAGCGAAAGCTGCAGGCCAGCCCATTTTGCTGAAATCTCATTGCAGCAACTAAAAAGGGCACTCAGTAGTTGATATCACCCCCACATGCTTGCATGCATGTCTGACAATGCCGGGACTCCTGACATGATGCACGGTATCCTGAGGGGTCTCCACCGGCGGGCGTGAATGGACCAAAACATGATGTCCCAGAGGTGCTCTATTGGATTAAGGTCAGGCAAGCGTGGGGGGCCAGTCAATGATATCAATTCCTTCATCCTCCAGGAACTGCCTGCATACTTCTACAGTCCTGTCCAGCTCTCCGAGTGTAACTGCCTGTCTCCTCCGTGCTCTCGAGACTGTGCTGGGAGACACAGCAAACCTTTTGGCGATGGCACGTAATGATCATCCTGCAGGAGTTTTGTAAGGTCCAGGCATCACCTCATGCTAACAGCAGTGACAATGACCTCAGTAAAATGCAATATTGTAAAAAAAAAAAAAAACAGTCAGAAAAGATGAAAAGGATAAAAATATCACCGCCTGTAAAACCACTCTTGTTTTGGGAGGGGGCTGTCTCTTTGTTGCCCCTCTAGTGCACCCGCTGTTCATTTTTATTAACACCACAGCAGCTGAAACTTATTAACAGCCCCCATTGTCACTTAAGTGATTCCATTCTCTGACTGAAGTGTTAATTTTTTTGAGCTAGGCTGGCATCCTGTACAGGGTGTACCCTGCCTCTCGCCCTGTGTCAGCTGGGATAGGCTCCAGCTCCCCCGCGACCCCGAACGGTATAAGCGGTAGAGAATGGATGGATGGATGATAGAGCCAAGTCATGACTGACTTACGTTAGCATAAAAAGCTAAAGGCAGAGAAAAGACTGCAGCTCTTTTGGCAGTTTCCATACATGTCATGGTGAGCAGCTAGTGTAAGTGGGATATAACACTGTTGACATCACAGGCAGTCAGGAAACTAGACAAGGTGCTAAAGTATTGGGCAGATAAATTAAGTGATACTTGTTCAGAAAAATAGCATTATTTTTTACACTTCTGATGAACTACATTTAAACAAGTTACTCGTGTTTTTTTTGTGCTTTAGAATTGCTGTTTGGTAGATTCTACTTTAAAAAGAGCCCGACTCACTATTTCCTCATACTTTCATTGGCCCAAACCGAGAGTTTTGTGGTTAATGCAAAAACAGTAGAGTGATATCAATCCTCAATTTATTCTCAGAGAGAAAATGAATAAAATTGATTTCTACAATGTTGAACTACACCTATAAAATCTTCTTGTAGGTGCTCTCTGCTCCCCGAATAGACCCTACAGTATGTACAGAAACCAAACTCAACAATGGCTAACCTGGATTTGGCAGCTTTAACAGTTTGTAGAAGAGATTAAATCATAAAATCTAAAACCAAACGACAGGTTGCATGAGTCACAAGGTATTATGTAAAACTGCACATATTTCCATTTAAATGAATTAAGCTTGTTATAGACAAGACCCCGAGACCCTCCAACCCAAATGCTTCAACCATCCCTCAAATTAAAACCATGCCCTTGCTGATAAATTAGAGCACAGACATTTTGTGGTGCTGGAGAGAAATGTGAGGTTTTTTTCCTCATCATCATTTGAACTCTTTTTAGTTGCAAATATGTTTGTTCCTGTAGAGCCATTAATGAGCACTCTGCAGTAAATATTGCATAGCTAAATGAGGATGGCTTCTCATCAGTGAATAAAGTGTCTGGGGCAAAAGGAAAAGGAGTTAGACTGTGTTTCAAGATACGCCAAATCAAGAAGCTGCCAACCTCTACTCGCCGAGGAAAAACACTCTGCCTTTCTCTCTAGGTCATTAGCTCCTGCTGGTCTCCCCTCCACACTGGCCTTTTCTAAATGGGCCAATGCCCTGACCACATGAGCGCTGCTCTGGGACCATGTCGAAGCCGTCACACTACATAGAGCCATGCCATCAGATCCAAGGCTGAGTCAACGGAGCTAGTCCATTACGTGACTTGTCATTGCTGCGAAAAGGTAGAGCCAGTCACTTGTGTCATTTCATGGCACCCCATGGTATTTCTGCTCAGAAAAAAGAGGAGTTGTGAGAACTATACCAACGCCTTTGCACAAAGCCAAATCTCTGGGGTCCCGTTTTAGTCTCCTTTGATACGTTGGAGCTTGATCCATGTCACGTTATGACTACAAGATCCCCAAGTTTGAAAGATAAAGGAGAAACAAAAACGACTGTGTCCAAGTTCACTTTGTATCTCTTACATAATGTGTCCTATAGCGTCTTTTTTTCTTTCTTTTTTTTTACCCAGGCAGCCGCAAGGCAGCTGTATTCACCATCATTCCTGTGATAGTGCAGTAGCCAAGCATTTTTATAATGAAATGCCTGTAAGGTGACAGATAAGGCCCCTCTCACACTTGTCAGTCAGTGGCTTTGCCCCCTGGTAACTTAAAGCATGAATCTAGAGTACATGACAGTCGAGTCAGACTTTTCTTTAGAACAGCAGGGTGAATGAAAGATGGAATCGTATGTTTCTCAAAGTGCTTCTGTCACCACAGCGAGATTACTTATTGGCCAGCTCATGAACACTGACACCCACGCACCTACTATCTAACAGCACTTCATGATGTATTTGACATTAGCATTCTAACTATTTTCTTCAGAGAACAGCGAAAGGAAAACGGCGGGCTAACATCAAACGCTTCACCTCAATTTCTTGATATTTGCGTACACAATACGATATTTTGCCAAACTGACTGTGTGCATTGCTGTGTAGCTTTAAAAAAAATCATATACTCATTATGTATCTCTGCACTTGGCTAATCACAGTTACTTTGAGTCTAATTTAGAGATGCACACCAAAAGGCAAACAACAGAAGGGGCATTTTTGACATAATTGGACTGACAAACCGATGCTATTTTAGCTCGCAATTCACTGTGGCACCTTGGTGATGAGCCTCCCTGCAGACTTGAGCAGCTTCGCCAGTGCCCACCCTCAGTAATTGCTTGCATCATGGTTAATTCTTTCCAAGTAAGAGAGCGGTCTTATCTCCAATTTATTTGCAGTTCAGCAAAACCTTCACATTTGCGATAGGCAAAACCATGCACTGCAACTGACAGCAGTACCACCCAGAGTGTGAACTATTCCCCTCGCTTGGTCAAACTACCAACAGCACTACTTTGTTTTGCACAGCTCTATGTTGTCTTTTTACTTAACACCACAAAAACAACTGCCAAGGTCAGGCTGCAGTTGTAGTACCTGGGTGAAAAGGTGCGTGCAAGTAGAGAGGAAATGTGTGTTGGAGTTAAGGGTGCTGAGGCCAGGGATGTGGTTTGATTTCGTGGACTCAGTGCAAGCATGGCAAGGTCAACCTGATGTCATCCAGCTGGCACTAAGCAAAAAAAATCTGAGGTGCTGATCTTTTTCTTTTTCTTCTCCCATGTTGCATTGCGGATGGGGCTGCTAGCTGCTGGCTCCAGCTTGATGTCCTACCAGGATCAGACAGAAGAGGAGGAGGCTTTGTGTCTGAAAGCACCTCTGTGCTCTCTAGTGGACATGCACACATGGATGAATGCACGCGCACAAGCACATGTATGCACGCATGTTAATACAGCACATATCAAGCACATGCAAAATGGATCTCATACACTTATTCAAACAGCGCCGGTTGCACATGTGTAAGTACAAACACAATTGAAATGCTGATGCCTGAAGACAAGAGAGATGGGAAGTATGCCAGACCTTTCAACCCTGCACAATTCATACACAAAAGAGGAAGTACAGTGCAAAGTGCAGCGCCTGCCATCAGTCTTTCATCTGAAATGGTTTGTTGTTGTGGTTAATGGAGATACTGTGTCTTCCAGTGCTGGTTACACAACAAGGTTAATGCACAATGGCCACAATGGCAAAAAAGCAGGCTACAGGAAAACAGCATAGTTCTTGGTGAAGGTCAGGATCCCTCAGGTTACAAGAGCCCCCTGACATGCTACGTGCAGGGCAAATGGGGAAGGAAAGTGGATTAAATCGACCCAGTCAAAGGTCCTTGAACGTTCAAGAGAAAGAACTAAGCCAGAAGCTGTAATACAGAGAAAACAGGTGTGTGAGATGAAGCAGCTGGAAGGAGAAGTTATACATATATACATCAATATTTTAAAACCTAAATATCATGGGCATATTTAAACTTGATTCCCAGCAGAAGAAGCTACTTTTGGCTGTTCCCTTTTTCACAAGGGGTCACAACAGCAGGGAGGTTGACATATTTAACTTGGCAGACTTTTCACCAGATGCCCTTCCTGATGCATCCCTAAAGGGATTTATCTCTCCTTCCTGGTCTCAAACCAGGGACCTTTTGCATGTTAGGCGAACGTGTAAACCCCGAAACTGTGGAGCCGCTGACTGCCAAGAAAAACTTTTTAAAGGAAATGTTTGGCTTTAAAAAAAAAAAAAAAAACCGAACA
>VOQJ01012510.1:0-23032 GCA_015052665.1 Apistogramma diplotaenia
TTTACACAAAGTTTCCCTTCAAGACTACCAAATATTGGCTTTTCTGGTTTAGGTAGTCTTGAAGGGAAACTTTGTGTAATTTTCAGTTGCATGAAGTGAGGAAAATTTACTCTTTAGATATGACATGAGCCAGTTCCTTTTTAGAAGTGCAGTAGCTCAGTTGAGAATTATCTTTACTGTGGTGACTGCATCAAAAGTCAGGGCGAGTTAGATATGGTAATGTAGCTGCTTGCTTGAGAGATTACCATTGGCACACAAGTGGGCATTCCCATGCTTTTTAAAAAAAAAATTACAATAATAATAAGCATTACAGCTCTTCACCAATACACATTTTAACATTACAGGAAGTGTTTTGAAAAGGAAAGTTGTGGCAGTTTGCCGTCGGAAGGATGGGTTAGAGCACATTGTGCAAATAGTGGCCAAAAGTATTTCACAAAGATGATGTGATAAAAATGATGCTTCATAAAAACAAGTTTGAAACTTATCGAATGTATTTTTAACATAGTGACCAACACAATAAATATCAAATAAACTGCACATTAAAGTGAATGCAGTTTTTATTTTTAAATGAAAATAAATTCAACTTTATATTTGTTTTCTGTGAAATGTTCCCACACCTCTGACAGCCTGCATCTCCACCCTCCTCTCTGTTCCACCATCATTATGTTGTTCATGGTATGGATATATATACTTAGATGCCACATTGACCCGATCGGCCCACTGCTGCAACACGTCAATGCATCCGCCATATAGGATGTGGTAGAGCTGCGCTGAAACTAATACAAGTAAATGGACTTAACTTCATGAAGTTAATGCATCACATTCACACATTCAGATATGCACTAATATATATTGGGAAACTCATAGGCACAAAAAAATGTAATTTTCTAAGTGCTAAATATTACATGTATGTCAAACCAGTGTTTTACCGATGCTTACATACTAAACAAAAAAGATAATCTGCAGGTTAATTGAAAAAATATTAATTTTAGTTCTAACATATGCATACTGAACTATGGAGACTGGAATTGCGGATCTAGATGATCTTTCTCATCATGTCCTATTAAGAACTTTCCCAAACCTGCTTGTAACCTGAGATCTTCTAACTGAACTTGACTCAACCTTGTGTGTAGAGAAACTATGAATCATTTTCCAGTTGATGGTGAGGGATTGCCACTTGCCTGTGGCAGTCCCACACAATCAACTGGAAATTTACTAATTGGAAATTTTTTAATGTCTCCCTGTGGCAGAGATTAAGAAATAATTTATGCCAACTTTACTGGAAAGCAGTAACTGTGTTTAAAAAATAATGCAAGTCACCATAATACTAGATTGATAAGGACTGTTGTTGTCCTTACTAAGTGGGCAAAGTCCACCGGCTGTGTGTGTCATACTGTGATGAAGAAGATAATTTCTGCTCCTCCCTTATTTCCCATGGGGCCACAGCGGATGCATCAGACTGTTTTTGACTTGGCACAGATTTTATGTGAGATACCCTTCCTGGAGTAGCCCTCCTATTTACCCGGGCCTGGGACTACCATTAGGAGTACATAAGCTTGTAACCCCTTGAGGCTGGGCTTGTCTCCTCCCAGGACCAAACAATGTAAAAGAAATGTTAACCACTACACTAACTTTAATGAATATTAGATAATTTTAGTGCTGTTTTTGATCCATGAATAAATATTTTTTGCTTATCTTACTTACAAGCAGCAAATATCCAGTGTTTAGTAAGTGTGGTGTGGCATTTGTTGTGTAAAATCACAGTAAAAACCTGTTGACTCCTGTTCCAGGTTAGTTTACAGACAGGAATACTGATTCAGTTTTCATAGCTCTTATGACAGCCTCCAGTCATTTTATCTGGTGGTCAGTCTCACACAGCAGCTTTGTAATCCTTTGTAATGACATGCCAGGATGCTGTTGACACGTAGCAGCAGGGTGCCATGTTCAGGTCAGTAACAAGCAGATAAAGTCTGAAGGAGACTGTCTCGGTATATCCAAATGTATTGCATATACTTAATATTTCATCAGGAGCTACACTGTTGCAGTGCAGGAATATTCTTCTGTGCACCTTTTACACCAGAAAAACTTACTAGCAGTCACTCTTAGTAGTATTCTGTGAGTGAGCTGAAATATAACAGAGGTCGTGGTTATCGAGCGCAGTGAAAATTGCTTCAGATGTTCATGTTCCTCTCTGGATGAATTGCAACATTTTTATTAATCATTCAATCTTTAATATCACCATTTTTTTAAAATAACGAACGTGGTAAATGTTATGTTGAGCATGTAAACTCAGTGGAACAGTGCAACCAAATGCATCAGAGAGCCAACAGTCTGGCTACAGAGTCACTGACAGCCAAAGATATAAAAGCTTTCTAGTCAGCTTGGAGTCCTGTGCAATCTGAAGGCTGCATACATAGTGTTGCAAAAATATTAGAGGTCACGCGGGCATCTGCTCAGAGCAGATTTTTCTCACTCAGGCAGAAGCGGGCCTTGCATTCTCCTGTTAATGGAAAGTATAAAACCAGTTTTTCTTTGTAAAATAATTTGTGTCTACCAAAGTTTTAAACTTTGGTAGACACATTTCATATATTTGCACAGGAAAAAAACCTGAGCCCGGCACATGTGTATGGGTGGTGAAGCCAAACGCTGAATGCTGCGCCCACTTGTTAATTTAGTGATGTGAGCTAGATCGATATAGCAATAATTCTTTTTGCATGTAAACCAGAAGAATTACACTTGCATATCATGTGTCCCAGAGTGCCGTTTCCTTCCCCTAATGGGTTTGCAGAAATCACGTAAGAAGCACACATGACAGAAACATTATAATCCAGGTGTTTTAGCGATCCAATAACATAGCACTTCCTACGGTTCAGTGTGCGCTTGCTTGCTAATTGCAGTGATAGCGAAGAGTTCCAAGACAACCTCAACATGGCGCAGCGTGATAAAAGTGGCTTTTAAGATGTGGATAAATACAACAAAATTACTAACACGACCACTGTGTTCTCGTATGCAACTTTATCAGCCTCGTAACGTCATGCCAACAAGATAATATGGAGAACATCCTCTCTCCCCCAACACTTTCTGGTCACCATTGTAACATTTAAACATGCCTTCAAATACACTGCAAAAACAAATATAAACAGCATGAAAAATACAACTGACCCTAACATTGAATTGTGTCAGCCCTGAGCTTGTTTCTTCCTTGACACCCATGTTTCTGATGGCCAGTCTACTCCGCAATTTGGTTTTTGTTGCCGTCACTGCAGAAAATCCTGCTTCACATAAACATGAGAAATGGCAACAGGATATTCTGCCATGACTTTTATCCAGAACACCAGCAGAGTGTTTGTCTGGAACATTGAAGGTGGCTTTGCATTAATCACTGCTAAAGAATGTGTTTTAATGCTTTATAATTTGTAACAAGCGCAGCAGCTTAAACGTAGAGTTGTAGAATCGAAAAGATGAACAACGGCACTGCCTCATCCTTGATGGCCTCTGCCCTCACATTCTCTCTTCTGGATAAATGGTGCCCTTGTATCCGCAGTTGCTGTTTACAGTCTACAGAATTGCTCTTTCTCTCTTCACTCCCCCGCTGTCACCATCGTCACTCTCTCCCTTTAGCATCTGACTCATTGCCGTCACCGCTTCCCTTTCTTCCCAGACGTCCCAGTGTGGTGGCTGCTGGTGGTTTAATTGTAGGTCATAATTAAGTCTTGATAAGGCCATGTCATCTTTTTTTTTTATATCAAAGAACTCTTATTTCACAAAAATCTCAAATATCTTATTTGGAAACCAAAACCGAATTACCCAGAAAGGCTGACTGATTGAACGGCTCTTCTTCTCATTACCCAAGCTGGCATTCATGATGTTTTCTATATATTTTTTCAGAGCATATGCATGAAGGTAAACCTCAAGATTACCTTTTTAATGCACCTGAAATTTTTATTAAATGTAAAATTGCACTTAATTCTGAAGTTTAAAGTTAACAAGTGCCATGTTAAGAGCTTTACCTGCAGTAGAAACTCTTGCCAGCCTGGCAGCATCTCTGTGACGTTTACATGAAACCTTGTTTTGCCCATTTGGTCTTGAACGTTTTATGGGATGTTCCACTTCAGAAGCCAAAATATTTCACACCACCAATCCCAAAATTTTCAACAGTTATTACCAACAGAAAATGATCAGTTTTGAACCATCAGGACAGCAGCATTAGCAGTCTTTTCCCTACAAAAATCATATTTATTCAGCTTACATTAACTCCACCTACCAGTGGTAGGTGCTCCACAATTTGAGAACTACAAATTGCTTCAGATTTTACCATCTGAAGCACAGAATTACTGTCCTTTTAGACAGAATAAAAGATGAGTTCTGTTGTATAGAACTCAATAAAATGGGATTAAAAATGTGAGGTAACGTGGGGGTTTTCAGGGTTTTGTCAAGCTTATATAACATCTTGCATCTCCTATAAAGGATAATAGCAGTGACCAAGAATAATCTGTGCTTAAAATCTCTGTTATGTCTGTCTCTCTCCCCCCTCACTTGTTACAGAGAAAAAAAAATACCCTGTTTTCTAAGGATTTTTAGTTTTAATGTTTATTTATTTATTGGTGGAGCTTTAATGTTTTTGTGTGTTGGCAATAGATGAACACAACTTGTAAACTGAGAAAGAGAGGTCAGCAGCCCTAATGAATTAATCATTAGTCTTATCTAAAGCCACTGCTGTTCCTGTAACCCTAGGTAGCACAGCCAGTCATCATTGGCATTCAAAACACCAAAGTCCAGCTGAGCAACCAAAACTACTCATGGACAGCCTTGTTTTAAAAAAATGTAATTCAAAATAATACAAAGACAATAAGATACAGTCCCGAAATTATTTATTTTATATATTGTGTTTTGTCTGTAGGTGTCCATAGTAGAGTTTGGGACAAATAAAATTTCTGTTATAGTTAAGATAGTGAAAGACCAGGTGGGCAAACAATTAAACAGTTTGGCTTCAGAGCAAAGTGTAAAAGAGAGCCTTCTGGAAATCAGCACAACTAACTGAGCTCGAATGACCGCCTCTAAACTTATGTCTGTTTCCCCTATAATTAGCAGCCATTTACTCAGGAAATGCAAACTCATAAAGCAGATTTTCTGTTGGTTTCAGTGCTGTGAGTGTCTCTGGGGAAACCTGTAACCTTGCCAGTTTTCACACCTTGGTCAGGCAGCTTTAATGGTGTCAGAGTGGGTGATGCATTAAGTAATTTGCTCCGACCTGGCTCAGTTTCGGCTCCATCTCTCTGGGAGCGCAGATGGGTGATTGATGTATTCATTTTCACAAATGAGAATCAGCATCTGGTAAAGTTTAGCTCCACAGAGGGCAACACTGGCACAAGGAGTTCAGTTTGCCACTCTCCAGCTGGCTGATGAACCCAATCTGTCCTCAAGGGAAGCTGATACTAAATATCAACATAACAGCGATAAATAATTTCTTCTGGCTGTGACATTTCTCTCCTTTATAAGCCACATTGGCTTGAATGTCACTTTCCTTTTATCCTTCATTATTAATCTCAGTATCATTTGCTGTTAATTGATTAAAGTACACTCAAACAAAGGCATTTGTGTTTTTAAAAATAGGCTTGATTTGCTGAGGTATAATAAATCTGATTTCAAGCAATTGTCTGGGAACAGAAGCACTCACCTGTTACTTGTATTCCTGAAACAAATGACATGGTTTAAAGCTGTAATGGGAAAGAAATTGATTTGGTTTCTTTTTTTATTTAAAATCCTACCGAGATCAGACATAATTGTGTTGAAGTAATGCTGTTACTTTTTAAAGGCTTAAAAAATGAGTTTTGTTTTCATTATTTCTTAAATGAAGCCTTTAAAATGTTAAAGTTGTGAGCTTAAGATAAAGAACAGAGAAACTGCATCTGAAGACTCTTAACCTGTTTGTGAGATGGTAAAATTTCACTTTATTGAAAAATGTCTTGCCGCATTACATCTTTATTTGACCATACCATTAAACTGTCACGACTGATTGTGCCTTCACCGTTTTTTCTTTTTTTTGCTCCCGGCTGTGTTTCTGTCTTTGCTCATGAAAGCTGTCATCTATCACCGCAGAGCGAAGAACGCTCTTTCTTCTTGTTGTAGCATTTTCTGTGCATTTTTCAGTCTGTTTCATCCCACTCTGTCTCTCTTTGATTACTGGGTTGGGAGCCTCCAGCCTGTATTTATGCCGCTATCTCTCTCCAAAGGCTTTTGCTCTTCGTGCCTTCAGCTGTCTGCTGATGGGAGTCGGTCGCCCAGTTGCCTCGACAGTGGGCAACGAGCCCTCGCTAACAGGGTTGACGTTTCAGCAACCCCTCTGTCCTCTCCAAGGCTTTTCAGCCGCAGTTCACTCCCTCACTCAGGGTTATTAGTGTGCAGATCACTGGGGAGCCCGGCCCAGGCTGCACTGGCATCTGCTGGCTAATTAGCATTGTTTCTTGCACTGTGGTTTTGTTTGGTTGTTTGTATTTTTTCTTTTTTTTAAAGTTGGAAACCAAGAGTGCAATCACACCTAAACTTTGTTTCCTATATGTTACAGTTACTTTAGTTATGCAGTCTGTTCAAGCATAGTCCACCCACTTACCAACAAACAAGTGCCTCAGCGGAGGTTGTGGTGTAGATATTGTGAGGAGCTTGTTTGTTTCATACTCACACAAACTTCTAAATTATAAAGTTTGGGAAGTTTTGAAGGGACGGTGTTTAGCCTGGTTTTGAAAGTTTCGAAGTTTCAAGAACATTTTTAAGAAATTATTTTCTAACTTTGTTTTGTACGATTGTTAATGAAGTGTTAACAATTTCTTCACTGAACCACTTGGATCCCTGAGAAACTCGCTAATACCTTCACTCTGAATAACTGATGAACTGTGTGAAAAAGCAGTACTAAGAATAGCAGTGTGTGTTAAGATGACGATAACAGCTGCTGAAACTCTGTTTACCATGTTGACCATCTTGGTTTAACATTTTAGCTAAGTGTTACCCGTAAAACAACACTGAATGTATGTAGGCCATAACCCTTAAATGTGTTAATTAAAGTACTGTCAGTGTTTGAGGAAAAGCCAGGGAATCGCAGAAGTCAGCAGGATACATCCTTCCGGGTCCATGAAGAGTCTCACAGCGGTTCGTGAAATAATCTCAACTTTAATTCCATTCATTTGTGTTTCTGAACACAAATTTTACTGATTGTGTTTTCATTATCCAATACCGACTAATGCCCACTTCAACAAAATTAATGTTTAGTGTTCAAATTTTAAAAAGTATCCGTTTGGAGGTTAGAGGGATTGTTGGACACCCAAGTTCAAGTCATTCAGGTCATGGACTTTCAGACATTGTATTTATTTATTTATTTTATTGTCTGTTAGCGACCACTTTTTCCATATCCAGCAGGCACAAATCAAGTGATATAACTTGATGGTTCATACTTTTTAAACTTTGGTTCTCAGGCTTCTTCTTCTGAGGGGAAATATCTGGTTCTGGAGTCACAACACAATAGAAATGACAACAAATGATAACTTTCATTAACTGGCTGCGCTGCTGTTGTTGATAATTTGCATTAGGCCTGCAGCAGATCACTTGCGAGGCCTTCTGCCTCACAGCCAGAGTGGAAAGCATCAGAAAAAAAACCCCAGAACAAAATCTAAGTGGACTGGTGTTCACAGCAGTGGGAAGGTTTAAAAAAATAAAATTGAAAAACAGGACACACTAGTCAAGATCTGAAGATGAATGAAGCTCAGCAGGCTGCCTCTCAGTAAATAAAGCTTAAGAATGAACTTTATCGCTGTGGTTTCACAGTATCCACGTTGCTTGTGCCTGCTTCCATGTCTCAACTATAGTGTCTATTTCATCTTATCTTTTTTGAGGACACGACTCTGCACTCGACCCCTCAGGCTCGCCAGAGAGTGCCAGCATCCTTTTATCTCTCTCGCCAGTGACCTTTGACCTCCCTCACTGCGCTTTCAGAGCAGCCAAAGGGGGACCCACGAGCTGTGCTGTGCTGTTATCTGGGTCACAGCAGAGAAGAGAAATCTGGTGGTGTTTGGTGTTAAGTCTCAATTGAATTTTCTCTTGAAAGCTTGAGGAATGGATCCATTCAAACTGGAACCTTTTTCTTAGAAAGTACATAAATAAAATAAAACTGAGATAAAATCGCTTATAAAAATGTTGGAAAATGTTCAGGAATTTAGCCGACATGCAGACCTTATAATCAGTGGGAGCTATTGTTCTTTGCCTATTTTTACCTCTGTCATGCAAAGTTAATTACAGGTTGTGATGTACAGGTTACATACGCCCTTGCTTCCACCGCTCTCTTCATCGTGGGGGTGGGGGAAGTGAGGGAGGGGGGTGTATACGCATCCACGGGGATGTTACTGAACAGTGCTTTTACAGTAATGTCCAGATACCAAGCTAGAAGCTGGGCATTTATCCCGTACTTAGAATAAATTGTTTTCCATTCACCGACACATCAATCTTGTGGGCGTCTCGTGATTGCACCGCTCGGTACAACCGACCCGACGTGGAAAAATCGGTGTCTGACTCCAGCTTGTCAGGCTGGTGAACCGCTACTCAAACAGGCTCTGCTCCGCACAGTCCTCGTTTACAAAGTGCTCTATAAACTCGAATGTTAAAGCTGACAGGTGGATTTTCCAATTTCAGTGGAGCTAGCCAACAATGAAGAACCACTTACTGCTAAAGAGACATAAAACTCCTAAAACTACTGCATCCGGGGGCAGTACAAATTGACCCCCTTAGGCTGCTCTTTAGTTTCCTTGTTTTCCACTGAGTTATCGGTTCTGTCATTACTTAGCTTACATGAACAAATATAAGTTTATAAGTGGCAACCACCTAACCCAGTGACATCACTGTATTTGCACAAGATGGTGCTACACATACTTTAAAAAACTTCAATTTTGAACAATTATTTCTTAATCCGGCTTCACGGATACTGTTGAATCTGACAGTTTTTACAGCAGGGCTCCATGGTGTGAATTAGCCTTTTAGTGTTTCGTGTTTCAGGACTCAACCTACTCCACACCTCTCTTCTGCAGTGTCTGTAGCTTTGGATGGATGAACCCATGTGTTTAAGGTCATCACTCTGTTGTATTATCTGTTTTCTGATATTTCTCTGCAGAAACCATTAAAAGATGCACTTAGGTAAACTTTTAAAGATTTATCAGCGGATTCTGTCCGTTACATCCCGTCTATGACTCACTCTTAACACGAAGACGCCTGTCGAGACGCTGTTCAGTATTTGTCGCTGACAGATAAAGTGTGACTGATCTGCGTGTTTAATTTGTTTGTGCATGAGGTGCTATCTCTTTTTGTACAATATTATGTACAGTATTAAGATTGTTTTCTAACCACTGTGATCACTCAATTGCTACTTGAAGCGTCATTTTACATAATTGACGAGCTCCAGTCTTAAGCACACACAGATTGGAGTGTAGAATCAGATCATGTGGCACTGAACACGTGACAGACGAGAGCAGTGAGATTACAACAAAGGAAAGAGGAAGAGTGATTCATTGTGTCTGTTCGTTAGAAAGAAATACAGGCAGTGGTGGGAATTATGTTACTGCAAACACACTTCTGCACATTTAAATAAGGAGCAGGTTGAGAAAGATGGTTTTAATGGTTTTTACTGCTGTGTATAGTTACAGCATCATACTCTCAGTAATCAGAATGAATGTAATCAGTTTATAGTATGACAGTACAAACTGAAAGGTAAACATGGAAAAACCCCAATTGTGAAAGCGGGGTGAAGGAATTGCCGTGGTTACTGGCAGGTGTAACCAGTCACTTTCTGATTTAAAATTACCTTTAAAGGAGAGACCTGAGATCAAACAAATAAATACATTTATATAAATAAAAAAAGGGCAAAATAGTCAAATGTGCAATAACCAAATAGTTGATAGAAAGATGAAGAAATGCAGTTGTTGAAGCTACTTAAATAGGTCACTATTCATATAGTTTTCTCTGTCTGCGTTTATTTGCTCTGCAGTTATTCAGATGTGTATGAATATTTTGACTTGTATTGTTGCTAGTCTGTAATATTTAAATAAGATGTTGATAAAAATGTAATTAGTCAAGGCTGGTTGGTCAGTAATTTGTTCTCAAAATGGAAACCTTCAGAATTTCTTATTTTATTGATGCTAGTAAAAGGAGGCAAATACAGTTTGTTTACCCTCCCTCTGTATGTGTCTTCCTCCAGGTGAGGTGAAGATGGACCGGCTTGCAAACAGCGAGGCCAACTCCAAGCGGATCGCGCTGGTTGAGAGCTGCTTTGGTGCTGCAGGTCAGCCGCTGGCCATTCCAGGCCGCGTGCTGATCGGTGAGGGCGTCCTCACCAAACTCTGCCGCAAGAAGCCTAAGGCACGGCAGTTCTTCCTCTTCAACGACATTCTGGTCTACGGGAACATTGTCATCCAGAAGAAGAAGTACAACAAGCAGCACATCATCCCGCTGGAGAGCGTCACCATCGACACGGTGCCGGATGAAGGCGACCTGCGCAACGGCTGGCTCATCAAGACGCCCACCAAGTCGTTCGCTGTGTATGCCGCCACCGCGACCGAGAAGTCCGAATGGATGAACCACATAGGGAAGTGTGTTGGAGACTTGCTGCAAAAAAGTGGCAAGTCCCCGACAGGAGAACACGCGGCCGTGTGGGTACCCGACTCGGAGGCCTCGGTGTGCATGCGCTGCAAGAAGGTGAAGTTCACACCGGTCAGCCGCCGCCATCACTGCAGGAAATGCGGATTTGTCGTTTGTGGACCGTGCTCGGAGAAGAAGTACCTCCTGCCCAGCCAGTCGTCCAAACCGGTTCGTGTCTGCGAGTACTGCTACGAGCAGCTGACGTCCGTAAACCTCCAGCCGCATTCAGACAGCATCACCCGGCCGGTGTCAAAGTTCAACAGCAGCAACCTGTCAGATGACGACGACGATGACGACAGCAGTGACTGAGGAATGTCCGCTTCTCCCTATGGCCCGTACCATCTCTCCGCCATGGAGGAAGTACTCTGCTGATTACGTTTTCTCACTTTGCATGGTTTTCCACCCACGTGATCAAATCAAGATCCACCGAGAAAAGAATTCCACATTTTCTGGATTAATTCATTAATTCACCTGGGAATTCTGGTCTCGTCTACGAACCAAAATGTTTTACTTTTTTCTCTAAATCCAGCAGGGATAAATACTTTACTGAACACAGTGATTAATCAGTCACTTGAGGAATTGACTGGGTGACCAGCAGCACTTTGAGATAAAGTCTTGACTGTTCATCACAGCCCTTCTCTCTTCCCGCTTAATTAGCTGCAATTAGTCACTACATAAAACAAAGGTGCTAATGAGAAACTGGCCCTCTGCTCTGTGCTCAGCTCAAGTTAATGTCCTCTTCCCTTTCTTTATACTATCTCTCTATGGACCTAAACAAGGTAATTGCTTATAATTTCTGTAGGGAAAAAAACAAATGTTTGGGCTCCACCCTCCATCTTTGGTTTCCTTCAGGTATTGCACCAAACAGGACTTTATTGTAACAGAATTCTGCACTATTTTTATAAATCTGACTCCAGCAAAATGAAAAGTAACCCGTTTTTTATAAATATATATTGTGCTAAACCCAGAGCTTTTCTAATGAACCTAATATTGCTGCTTTTGACAAATCATCTAAAGCTTGTCTCACAGTGACAGTTTCTCTTTTAACAACCATTCATGAATTTTCTCAGAGGCTAATCCCAAATACTTATTCTGCCTTCTTCTATGCCCCCGCGTAGTGCCTTGTAGAAAACAGCTCAGCCTTCAGCAAGAGGAAAAGTTATTGTATAATGAAACCGGGTTGGAAAAATCAGGGGCTTCATGATGGGCTGAATCTGAAACACATTATAGAGGATGGGGTGGTTGTTTGGTTTCGTGTGAAGACCGGGGGTGATTGCAGACCAGCCATCAAATGGGAAGGGTTCAATTTGTTCCTAGAAACACTTGAAAGTCACTTAAACCAGACAGACACCAGCTTTTCCATTTAGCTGCTAGTGGGCATTTTTTTTTCAGTGGAGGAACCTAATTGCCTTGTGTTTGCACAACGCTTGAAAACCCCGAGCACGAGAGGAAACACACACATCTTCCAGCTTTCAGCTTTCAAGCCTTGTGTGGCGCTTCCTTCCAGACGAGGTAGATTGAACTCTAGTCGAGAGGTGGGTTAGGCCTTGTGAACATTTTGCATACCTCACCATAACTGGGAAATGTAGTTACAGTACTGTTCATCTACCTAGAGTTTACCTTTATAAATAAATAACTAGGCAGCAAAATATATTCTGATTCTGAATATTGTATGAATAAAGCACAGTTTCCTTGCAGTGCTGGCCTGAGATGTTAAATTGTTGCTGTGCTACAAAAACACTGTTGCATTGCCCCCTCTTGTGAATAATTGTACATTTCACACAGATTTGGACTTTATTTTTCCTTGATTGAAAGCCAGTGTATGCTAAAACGTACCCTTCATAAGGGGCCGTTCTGCTCATTTTAATCAAGTATGCTGTGACACATGTAGCATTATAATCACCACGTTCAGCTGATGGGCCTTGTTCTGTTCTGCAGCAGATCTACCAGGGTCCCACTGGTAGAACATCAAAACCCACCACAAGAACAAAATGACCAAAGTAGCCTCTTTGAGCAACACGAGACTGGAAGACCTTTGGGATTGAATTTTCAAAATAAGAGTAGGGTATTACCCAATACAAAAATCAATCAGGCATTCCCTCAAATCAATGGAAAATGGTCTAAAACGAGTTGTAAAATATACGTGTGTGGCTGTTGTCTGCTGTAACACTGCTATAACGTGGGTTTAGTTTCACATCATGGGGCGAGTACAGTAGAAACAAAAAGTGGTGTAAAACATTAAGCTTGCCGGAGTGGGTAACAGCACAGGTTTTTGATTTAGCTGTAGGGTTAGTCCTTTTCTTTGTGGTATAAAACCAGATTCATGTAATGCCTCACAGAGAGGTAGCGAGCAGCAGTTCAGAGTCTCTGTTTGCGTTGTGATTGTTTAACACTCAGCTAATGCCTCCAGTGAATGAATGAAATTAAATGAAATGCAATAATGACATTTTAGGGCCCGGTGTGTTTTCTTTTGTCGTCACACGACTGTTGTGTTGCACTGTAATGTGTGTAATTCCTCCCCGCTCAGCTGCTGAGCTGGTTTTCTGGAATGAAAGTCAGGAAATCTGTGTTGTCTTCCTGTTACGTACCCTTCACCGTGCTGCTCTTAGGTCATAGGGCAATACTGCGCCATAAAACAAACACACCTCTTTTGAATTCAGCTCCTCTGCCAACGCAAGCTAGCATGACAGTGTGTCCTCCTTTCTTTCCTTCCTTCCTTCCTTGTGTTCTTCCCTTTCTGTACCAGAACTTTCCTATGGAAAGCACACAGATCATGTGATCATGTGTGCCGATTGAGTCATGTGATCACATACTGAACAAGGAACTGAAAAAAGCTCCTTTTGGGGAATTGACTACCTGCTACAGCCTGCGGAGCATTTAGGTTCAGCTAGCTTACCAGATGTTCATGTTGCCAGTTTCAGCGCAGGTTTCTGTTCTCTGAAGAGTTTTGTTCCTCAGACCAGCAGTTTCCAAATCAACGGCACTCGTATTTCTCCATGTTAGTTTATGTAGTGAGCCTCTCCACAGTGCCACTCAGCATTTCTGACCCAAGCTGGTGTTTGGATACTGATCAGTCTGTGGCTGTGCTGTATTCAGTCTTTCTGTGCTGTTGGAGATCTCAGGTTTGTCACTGTAAAAACGCACTTGTAGCATCTTAACCCAGATTGGCACATCTTGTTTCACTTGTTCTTAAACAGGTATTCAAACCATATATGGCTTTATGTAAACACATGTTGGGGGTTCTTTGAGGTTTGACAATACTCAGAGCTTCATAATACTGAGGACATTTTTTGCAATTCTAGAATGTTAACAAAAAAAATGTTTCCATGTCAGTCACAAGAAAAGAGGAAGACGTATGTTCTTAAGTCATCTGCTAGGAATGTGTTAGCACGCCAGGTATTTCACCTATTATGATTCAGCTGAACAAGTAATCTCAGTGCATTGTAGAAGCCTGCAGCAATGTAAAGGTGGGGCATCATCAGCTAGAATGAGAAGTGTTTTTTTTTTTAATGTGCTGTCACCATAAAGTTTCTGTATTGATTTCACTGAAGTGCATCTGTTTGATCAGATGGCTGATGATGGGGACAGCCTGTCACGCCCAACTCCATCCAAGCAGACTCTCGCTCACATCAATCTTCATTTTCTCTGACTGAGGGCAAGTGTGAACTTTGGAAGTTGTCTTCCTGTTAAATAGAGCGCGCTAACTTCCATGTTTTTGGAATGAAACTCTTCAGAGATGTTTATTTAGAACATTAAAAGTCATGGCTTGTATCTGAGCACACTTGAGTCAGGGCTGCAAACAGAAACCACAGATGTCATTTCGCTTGTGTGCGACATCAAACAAGAGTAGGAAAACAAGTTTGTGCTGCTTCTAACAAAAGCTTGAACCCTTACCTTTACGTGCAACACCTGTGTCTCCAAAGTATTTCCTATATTTTCACTTTCCTTCTGTCTTGATATATATGATTACAGCATTAAGAAATTTAAAGCAGCAGACCAGGAACAAGAAAGGGATCCTTTTTCTTTTTATGTCTTTGATCTTACAGATAAAACTTTGCAGTAATGTTGCTATCATAAAAGCAACCTCAGTGATAAGAGAAATGACCGTGTTAATGATCACTAACGAGCTGTCCTTTATACTCACTGCGGCGGTGGTGCTCATGGACAGACGATGTCAGATCCAGAAGCACAGAGTCCTGCCTCAGGTTTGCTGTGGATTGCACTTGAAGGTCGGCACATGGACTCCCATCCAGGATGTTACCGCACACTGTCGGATCCACAGGGACTCAGTTGGATGTTTTAAAATGAATCTTCATGTTGTTTGAATCCTGCTAATTGTACATTTGTACAGATTTCGTTTTTCGAGGCGTTGTAATGTTTCTGTTGTACAATTCTGATCAGTTTCTGAAATGACGCTGTCCCAAGTCTCTTTGCGCTCAGCCTTCCTCTTCCTCGGGCGTCACTTCAGCAGCATCCGCAGCTTTTTAACATGTGCTCGACAACGATTTGAAAACAGGTGGAAAATGTCTGCAGCTGTTTGACACTTTGATCACATTCACCATCCAGCCACATGTATATTCCAGATTCAGATTTAGGGCCTCTTCAAAGACACTGAGTTTTGATTTTCTGATTATTAGATGCGCTTAACCTGGTCAGCTGACTTTCTTAAGTAAATTGATTGGTTAGGTCCCAATCACACAGAACTAAAGACTGGTTGGTGACCGCCTGGCAACATCTGGTTGCTAGGGAAAACTGCTTTTGCTTTGACACTTTGCAAGAGTTTGCTGGTAGTCAGTGTGAAGCTGATTGCTGAAGCCCAAGTCATGCAGAGCTGGACACTGGTCAGGGCCCCACTGCTAACTGCTGCACAATAAACCACCTTGTGATTGCTGCTGTTGCTAGCAGATTACCATGGTCACCCATAGTTGGTATAGAAATAAAGTTCACCAACTGCTCAGTAAACAGTAGTGAAACTATGAAATGTGACTGAAATTGAAAATGGAGAACATTCACCTTTTGGAAGTGTGTTGGTTTCAGGGTTCTTTTGAAGAAGAACATTCTCAGTTTTGTGCATCGTAAAACCTTTAGCTACTAGGATGTCAGCAAGTGTTTGCACACAAGTCAGCATCTTCCATGCAAACTCTGGGAGACCACAGCAATCTGCTAGTCACCAAAGTAACTGCTGCTGCACCCTCCTTTCAACCAATTTCACCCAGTGACAGCCAGCAACATGCAGCAACCACTTGCCAACTGTGTGGGGAATACACATTTTTCCCCTAGCAACCAGCGGTTGTCAACCAGTCTCTGGGCCTGTGTAAGTGAAGCTGGAGGAACCTCCGTAAGCTGATTCTGTTGGTAAACACGGTTTTCCCGGTAGTAAATTTTAAGTGCACCGGACAAAGACTAAGGAAGACAGTTTGAAGCATCTTTGTATTTAAAATGCGCATTCGACTAAAACTTAAACAGGCTCCAACTGACCAAATTTGTCTGATGCAGATGCATGAAAACGGGAAGCCTGATGAGGAGTAATTCTTACAAAATCTGCAAAAAGCCACATGATTTCATATAAAGGCCGTCAGTGCCACAGAACAGTGTGATCCTTTTGCAGCCATATAAACACAAAAACATCTAAATGTTGGCTCGTCGAGAATGTCACACTGCTGTTTTTGGCTTTATTTTCTCCCCCCACTTTCTTTCCTGGTCAGAACTTTTGTGCTTTAAATGACCGTGTCCAGCTGTTTGTGTGTTCACGCTGTGAGCAACATGGGTGACGGTGGTGCGATTTGTGCTGATTATAGATTGAAGGGTTCTGATTACTTCTGCAAAGCCTTGATTAAGAAAATGCCACATGTAAACAAATTGCACATGTAATTGGATTTTTGTTATTTGGTGGATTTTTTTTTCTTAAATAGCCCATTGGTAAAATGCATTGAAGGGCATGTTGATTTAAAAAAACAAAACAAAAAAACCTTTAACCCAAAGAGCAAATATATGCTTTTTTAATGTGAGTTTTCTTTCTTTTTAAGCTGATCGCTCCTCTGCTGTATTCAGACTTTCTTTTGTTCAAAAATCTCTAAAATCCTCCTTTGAGCACGTGACCTTTATGGTGTGTTTATGGGTCATGACCTGGCTAAGCAGTGAAAAAGTCACTGGAGGCTGTAAACTATCTAAACCTAACATCTAGTGTTTGTTCTCATTAGTAGCGTGGATTTGAGGCTGGAAGCTGCAGAAAATTGATTATTATTTTCTTGTCAGTTTCCAGCACTCATCTCGAACCTCAGTGGCTTTAAGAAAGGCCGAGCTGCTCACATTACTGCACAGATAATTCAAGCTCAGATTATGCGTTTGACAGATACACGTACACGAGGATAGCGTGAACTCGCTGTACGCACGCGTCCAAACGTCATCGCCGCATACTGTATACCAGGGAAAACCGCCCGTGGGTCAGCCAGTCCAGAAGTGAAATACTAAGACTTCCATCTGCTTTTTGTTTTTATGTCCAGCCAGTAACTGAGCGGAGTAACTTCAGCTAATGTCGCTCACAGTGTGAAGCGCTCAGTGATGGTGATGACGTCTTCAGGTGATTCAGAGCTGCGGATCCTTAAACGCAACACGTGTTCCTGAGGAGGCGACTTGGGACAGCTGAAAAAGAGATCGTTGCTTTCTGTGATTTTGGTTTTGTTGTTAAATTTCATGTTTGTTTGTTTGTTTTTCCTAGTTTTGTGGGTGATCTTTAAAAAGGGCTTCAATCAGAATGTAACCCAACATATCATCTTCAATACTAACTCTTTAGTACCTATTATATATAAATAATGCATTGGTTAAAGCTTGTCGTGTCATCTTTATTTACCTGCTTTCTGACAGGAAAAAAGGGGGGGTTGGTTGTGATTTTGTGATTATTAAACCTGATTTTGGGTTTGGGAACTTTCAAAACGTGTTACCGTTGAGTTTTTGTTTTTCTTCAGAAAATAAATTTTTTAATCTTCTGTACCACCTTAACAAACAGGAAACCCAAAGAAACGTAAACAGCCTGAACTGAGTTTACTGTGGTTGATTTGAGTTGCTGATTAAGATAAAAGCTGCACAGAGAATTCAGACACTTGCAGCCTCTGAGGCAGCTGAGGAAAAATGTCTAAAATAAGCCGTAAAAAGAGAGCTGAGGATACACAGTTTGTGTAACACTGCGTTAACACCGTTTTCCTTTTCGGGTTACGTCAGGAAGGCTTCAGGTGTTTAAAAAAAATACATCTGCCAAATCAAACATGCAGAGATTCCTGTTATGGCGACCCCTTGTGAATAAAAATGCAGCCGAAAGTTATTTTATTGGGTTAAGCTCCTTAATCAGCATTAACAAATATATATATATTTTAAGTGCATTTTGTAATTTTAAGTTTACTTTCATGCAGATATAAATAAGTAAATGAAATATATACAGAAGTTTTTCTGCACAGGACCTTGTAGAAATATTACATCAACGAGCATTTGTCCTTATAACAGGATGCTGCAGTGATGAGTATGAGTCTTGTGCAGTAACATAACACTCATTTTGTTTTTGCATTATCTTTGCCATCTGGTTTCAGTTCAGTTTTATTTATGCAACCCAGGGCTCTGCACATTGTAAAGACCTTCTTATAGCGAGACCCCTAATCATTCGCTTTGGCCAAACACTCAGCAACAGTAGGAAAGTGAAACCTCTTGCAGAACCAGGCACATCAACCCCTGTGAAGATAAAGTGTAGAAAGAGAAAAGCTTGAGAAAAAACAAGAAGGCAGCAGGCTGATGGGCCAGTAATTTCAGCTCATTACATTCTGTGCAGGACAAAGCAGGAGAGAGAAGACACAAAGTTCCTGCATACAGCAGTGGCATATGAATGCACAAGTTTCATAAAGAAAATGCTTTTTAAAAAGCCACCACACCTTGCAGCAGACAGACTGTTTCTCTTTCAGCCATCACATCCACAGAAAATACCAAGAGACTTTGTGATGCGGTTGCTGTGTGGATTCCCTGTGATGCTGCACAGCTTCAGAGAATTGAAAATCCTTCATGACGTAGTCCTGTGAAAAACACCCCATGAGTCCGTTGCTTTTAGACGCACCTTTAGCAGCAGGAGGTTCAAGTAATCGTTTTCTGTACGACTTCATCAGTCTCACTGTTGTGGATTTTGGAGGAATTTTGCTTCGCTTCTCTTTACACTGCTTCAGTTCATTGAGGATTGTTTATGCACAGCTCTTCCACCGTCCCACCAGAACATTTTATTTGGATCGAGCTCTGGACCTTCGCTGGGCCAGTGCTGCACATTTGACTCCAGTATGATATACAGTCTGCAAGGTGTCCAGGTCCTGTGGCTGCAACAGTTGTGCTGATGTGCTGTATTTAGTTTCCTCCAAACATCTTGCCGTGCGTTCTGTCTGAGCATCTCCACTTTGCTCTCATCGGTCCAAACGACATCGTTCTAAAGGCCTTGTTGTTCATTCAGCTTTGCAAACCTAAACTGTTCTGCCATGTTTTCTAAGAGAGAAGAGGATTCCTCTGCAGTTCTCCCTCATAGAGTTCTTTGGAAATTCCCATTGTTCCGGTCGACTAGACGAGTGCCGTCAAACAAATTATTTTTAAGCTGAACAGCTATAGTCATTCATCATGATCATGAATAAGACGCTAGGCCTCAGCCTTCTGATGTTAAGAGACACTTTAGAACCTTCAGCACCAATTATTAAAATATTTAAATGAGTGTACTGTATGCATATAACTTATCTGAGCCAGCACTTTTGACCTTGTGCAGATTGGAAAAAAGGGAAAATCGGCCTGAAGCTAAGATGTTTAAGGAATGTTGGGGCAAAATGTTCTAACAATGGCTAAACATTAAAAAATGGCTGTCACCAATGCTTGTTTCAGTTAGCTTACCTTTCAAAACCTTCAAAACAACCCAAACTTTACCTACAGCTTAAATCATGCCAAACCTTTATGTAAAATAACATTTCAAAGCCTTCTGATTAATTTTTATAATATTCATATGAACACAGCAGGACCTTTATGTTAAACGGTTGAAGAAAAAAAAAAGTCGTTAATCTCATGACTCCACAGGAGATGGAAGTGTGTGAAGGAATAAGGAATAAATTAAGTGTTAAAGATGTGTCAAACATACACTACACTGTTTTATCAACACAAGCCTCAATGTCTTTAATGTATTCAAATATGGAAAAAGCCCTGCACGAAGAGCATGTTTATACTTCCAGTACACTTCAAATTGAAATGCAAAAGCAGACAGAAAATGCTCTCACTGCTGTTGGAAATAGTCCAACTTCAATCTGACGTGCATATTCAAAAATACTACACCACTACTTAAAGTATGCACTGTAAGATATGTAATGTAGGAAAAGATAATTATTATATCAGAAGCTACATTAATAACTGAAAGTCTAATGCTGGTAGCGCATGCACTGCTGTATTGAAACGGCATACATTATCTGGAAGGTGGAGTGAAAGACTCAGACAATCATATCTCATCTGGAACATGATCAAACTGAGGATGAAAAGGAAACTAGTGCTCATGCAGGAGGGGTGTCAGAACCTGTCTGCCAAAGGGTCCATTATGGTCCATTGGATGACTTTGCAAAGAGTGAAAATTACAGAGAAAGCACCTGGAGAGCACTCTGCAGCAAGTCATTAATAATGGATCATTCCAGAGGAGTTGTCCAAACTGTTGATTTTAACTGAGACAGGAGTCTGAACAACTGTCAGTTTTGCAGCTGTCTGAGTTAAAATTGTGCTGTCAGTTGACTGAAAGTGGGGAAAAAAAAACTGAAAGACATTCTTGAAGTTTCAAATTATTTTAGAGTCACTTCCACCAATTCACCCACTTTAGTTTTCATAAACATTCCCTTAAATCTCCGAAAACAGCTCTGCTACTCCTTCACAAATTTACGTGCAGCGTTGGTTCCACGTGCATTTACCCCGGCCGCCATAGGGGGCGCTGCTCCCAATATAGACTGCAGTCAAAACAATAGAAGGCGTGCAGAAATAGAGATCTGCGATAGACCCATGTAGCATAAATGCGCAACGTAAATCTACATGCGGCTAGCTTGATTGTGACATGTAAAATGAGGGCTCACTTGACCGCAGTCATCGAGCAGTTTGGTGAAAAAGCGACAGTGACTGAAAAGCAGAAGCCTCAGTTCACTTACCTGTTCAACCGTCGCCTACCTGGATGTGTCAGGTAAACAATTATTGCAATTTTCTCCCTCCCCCTTATCTTTATGCATTATCCTGGCTTAAGGTATCACCTGCTTTAGGCGTTTTTCCGTTTTACCAGACAGAAGAGTTTGGTATTTTATTATAAGTGCTACATGCTGCTGATTAGGGCTGCAGCGATTTGTCGAGTAACTTGAATAATTCAAATCCTCCGTTGGTGCTTCTTTTAAACGCTGCAGCTCATTAGCAGCATTAAAGTTCTCCATCGCTGACCCTTTAACACTGAATGGATCGTCGCTGACACGTTTTTCAACACCTCCACTGCTCCGTTGTGCTCGCTGTGCTGAGAATTTTTGCAGTTTTTTTTTTCTTTAGCTGTAGCTGCCATAATGGATGCTATAACCACAGTATGCTAGCAGGCGCCGCCATTAGCACTAGATAGTTAGGTACAGGAGTTTCAGTTGGGCTCTGTCAAAATATTTTTTATGCTTTAATCTCTGATTAGCGACTAAAAATAGACCTGCAATAGAAACCTATTTAGGAGGATCGATATTTATCCATCCCCAATTCCACGAAGCTCTCTGCACACTGTTATTGAGCCAATCTCAAGGTCATTTGGAGGTTGGAGGTCTGTAGCAACTGACCCAGCAGAAAGTTGGTGACCTCTACTCACTGTTTGCTGACCCCAGTCTGACATTTTAAATGGCCTCTCATTTTGTGGAGGAGTTGCTGTCAATCCCAGTCGCTTCCACCACTAATAGTTGACTGTGGAACATTTAGCAGTGAGGAAATTTCTTAACACATACGAGCTATGCCAACGTTTCAAGTAATAGCGCTTTGGGAATTACCTTGTTGGTGTTTTATACCTGTTGGGCCATTATCTTTGGCATTGTTGGTAGATTTCATTAAAGAATTGGCAACAATGCTTCTGGCAATATAGTGTGTGTTTGCAAGTTTCAACAAATTGCTGCATGAGTTTGAAGCAGAAGGGAATCCCAGTGGAAGTGGGTGGTGAAGACCAACATTGAGGCTTGGAAGGAGGTCTTGAGGAGGTGGTGGGTTGCACGAATGAGTCTGAAAGGGAGAATGACAGATGAGCAGATATTTAAAGCATTAGCAGAGGCTCAATGAAGGAAGGCAGAACGATGATTGGACTAGAAGTGATGAAGTAAGCATTGAGGTTGACAGTGTGGGAAAGTGGAAGTGATGTAAAATACAGAAGAAGCCAAACACCTGGGAAAGAAGGCAGATGAATGATTCCACATCTTCCTTACTGAACTTTGACCTAAGTGTCATTTGAGCCCTGCTACTTGCTGTGGCAAGGAACAAAGAAATGAAGGGTGGCGTTAGGAAACCAAGAACCTCTATTTTTCAGCCGCATACATAACACTGATAGTTTAACATAACCAGGGTCATGTTGTATAAGCATGTGTTTGTGAGTGAAATCTTAATTTGCAGAGTAACTAATGGAGTGATGGAGTAGAAATGTTCCAAGTTCCACAAAATGGAGATATTGTTATGCACGCCACTCTAATATTCAGGTGAGCTGTGTAAGGTTATCAAGTTCAGAGGAGCAAGAACTAATTTCAGTTTGTGTGAGTTAGGATTATTTAAAGAAGAGGTGATGGACGAGTGTCAGACTGAAGACAGACGCGGGTGTCTGGTTCCTCTCTTTTCAAATAGAGACAAACACTGCACCCTCAGACGATCCCTCCGGATGTGATATTTAATGCTCCGCAGATAAAAGTCATGAGAGACCTGATTAACATATACTGAGCTTAAGTACGTCTCAAAGATCACACCGTCTGCAGCATCACTCTGAGTGACAAGTAATCAAAGCAAGCAGCAGCCATTAGTAAGCCCGTAATGGGGTATAATAGCAGCAATCATAATGGTTATTTTTAAAGGAGGTATCAATCCTGTGTAACACCACTGCTGGATGATGTAACTCCAGGTCAGACTGAGGCCACAGGCTCTGCTGGTAAAATGTTTACTCACTTAACACTGGATGGACACTGAAATGGGCACATTTTGGAACACCGTGCTTATCATAAATGCAAGATCAGGAATTTTGTGGCAATTTACAGTCATGATTTTTTGTTTTTGCACCTTTTTCACCATTTTTTTAAGGGTTCATTGTAGATGATGATATTCTGAGACATTATAGTACTGT
>VOQJ01012511.1:0-27364 GCA_015052665.1 Apistogramma diplotaenia
GGAAATTGTGGGATTATTGTGGTTTATATAGGTATTATTATAAGTATTTTAATATAGATTACATAGAATAGGGTAAGTTTAAATGTAACATCTAGTGTGCTTAGGAATGCAGTCATCCCCCATCTTTTAGGGTAGGAGACAAAGGACAAGCACATGGTGAAGAGGACAGAGGGGCTCTGGGCCTTACAGTGTCGTAAAAGTGGGGGATTGCACCTAGGAATGTGTTAAAACACTCCTTTTTATGGTAGGGGACAGACCCAGTATATAAGGCATTACAGTGGGGGAAGCATTCACTTCTTGGATGATGGCACCCTGACGACGCAGACAGAGACAGAGAGAGAGGTTGCTCTGAGGGTGAGATCATTTCCAACAAGTCCAGATATCTGTTCATTGTGTCATTTACAATTAATATTATGTTAAATAAACTGTTTGTTAATTATATCTTTAAAACCTTGCCAAAGTCTCTTTTCATAAATGAACCCGGGAGGAATTATGAAGAGATAATTCCAACAACTCTCTAGGTCAGATAAGGTCTTTGCAAAGTTACAGAGCAACACTCGACAAGTAGCAAAGGACGCGGCTGCTCTAATACCAACTGCTGTATCCTGCTGTTTTGGGAATGAGGCCTCTGATTTAATGGGGAAAAGGGAATCATCTGACAAGTGCATGTTAGAGGGCGGAGGTGAAAGAGAGGATAAACTCTAGAGACTCATTTTGATGTCTGGCTTTGAAGAGCCCTGCTACAGCTCCCACAGCAGATTGCTAACCACCGTTTTTCTCTCCATTTTTTTCCTTTTAACAATGGTCATGTGAATCAGTGTTTGCACTGTTTTCCCGATGTTAAAAATGCATTGCTCAAACACGATATGGGCAGAGAGTTTGAGCTTTGACATTCATTTTACTGCAGAATCTGCAACTTTCGTTGTGATTCCATCCTCTGCTCTTGTCATTATTGCAAATTGTTTGTTCTTGATGCAAGACTGCATCTTCTGCTGAAACCCATCACTTACAGAAGAGCTGTACATTGCATCAGAGCTACCTTGTTTGAACTGAATGGGATACCTAGATTAAAAAAGCTGCTCCTTTCAAGCTCAGATCCTTATTTCCGGCTCTTTATTTGAAATAAACAGATCCGCTCCAGCTGTTTTATTCATAAAAAAATAAAACTACTGTAAAGAAAACCATCCATCACCCAAAAAGGTAATAATCTGTTAGCTGTTTTTCCATTCTCCAAACTTACATGTTTCATATATCATTGTCTTTTCATAGCAGTGTCTTCAGCAGAGGAATGCACTTCCCTTAGAAGGCTCGCAGTCTATCGTCTCCAACCTCCGAAATCGCATATCCTTTGGTCCCATGTTGAAACAAGGGAAGAATTCGACATTTCCGGAGGAGATAGGTAATTTTTTAGCTGCTCCTTACACAGAAGTCATGATCTGACATGAGAAAGCACACGTGGCAGATGGCGTGACGGGAAATGAGGAATTCTCTTCATGAGTTTGTCATATAAAGCTGCACTATGAAAAGAGACAAGAGAGCACTGGACAAACAAATCACGACAGCGGCTTTTATTCTCTGATTTCTTTCTTCTTGTTTTTTTTAGACCCATCAGAACTGGACCTGGTTCTGGTTATAGTCAGCCTTGTGGTCGGCTTCTCTGTTGTCACAGTGCTGCTGCTGCTGGTGTGGCTGGCCTACCGCAAACGAGGAAACCGGCTGCTCCGCTCGGCAGCTCCACCACGAGCCTGCTGCGGCTGTCTTCGCCCAGGAGGAGACTTGATCCTTCCGTGACCGCGGAGGGACTGCCGCCTGCCACACTGATCGAGTCTTTACCAAAATAGCTGCAGACAATTACATTAGTCAACAGACAGTGGAGCAGTCAATCATATTAGCCACAGGTATAGGCCAGACTAGAGAATGAGGAGCAATCCAATTCACACCGTTTTCCGCAGGTGACACAGCTGTTGCAGTCTAATTTTGCACTTAACCACGAGCAGTCTATTATCATTCACTGAAAATAAAACCCGAACCACCCTGAAATAGAAAAGCTGCTCTGAACCTTTTGTTTTCCCTCAGAGGCTGTGGTAGATGCACTGTCAAGCTCATTTACAAGAGAACATAAAATAGCTCTGCAATATTGTATCAATACATTGCAATATGACATGCCATATCATGTTACAATACACTGTAACAGGATATGGTAAATATGAAATACTGAATGATTATGAAACAGTTGATAGTGGGGAAAAAAATCAGAATACAGTGTTGATTTAGTAGTTTTAAATTTATTTTTAAACTGCCTCTCAAAAAGAATTCTTGGTCATTACTGACGTCATTTCAGGCTGCGAGTCTCTAACCTTAATCTTCACTAAGTACAAGGGAATAATATACAATAGGGGAAGCATTTCTAGCATTATTCCTAACATCATATTTCTCAATCCAGTACAAAAAATACCCCCAAACATTGTTAGCACTATTTTTTATTCTTTCCTCATTTTGAATGTAGGTGCACTGCTGTGCAGAGAGTTCAACGCTGACTTCCAATGAAGGATGGTGACCTTCAGGGTTTTTAGTGCAAGTGAAAACAGACGCAAAATTCAGGGACGGCAACTGAATGATAAGATTCCATCAACACACTGTAGAGTAGGTTCAAGGTGTTCGAGGCTCCCTCCCACTGCGCCTATCTGACATCAGAGTTGAGGTGCTGCATCTGTGATTTTCTCAAAGAAACTATTTCCATGCAGTGCTTTGGGAAAAGCAAGTGTGTGGCATTTGTCCTATTTAATTCATGGCACAACTATTTTGGTGACCTTTTGTGTTATGCTGTGAATGGTTTACAGGAGGGATCGACTGTCTAAAATTGTGCACCCTTATTCTACATTTCTCGCTTAACATTTCAGTGAGGCTATTAAAAAAAAGCCTGTGGCCTTCCTGGTTGTAGGAATTTTGTATTTTTTCTTGATTTCAATACATATATATCAATATTATATACACTGCAAGGTGTACAGAACACAGTGTTTCAAACCACATGTTATCTGATGTCTGAATATTTTGGCAACACTGGAAGCCCTGAAAAAAAAAATCGACTAATAAGTCAGTAGCCTAACCGGGGCGTTCCCTTATGGCTCATTCACATTGGAGTAAAAAGAGGATGGAAGCTTCCTTGTGATTAGGGAAAATCCATGGCTGCCCGGTGACTGCATTGAATTTTTCACATTCAGCGACTGAAAAAGTAGAGGCTGAGTGTGCAGTACCTTCAGCCTGTGGGCAACCACTTTTGAATGCAATGTGATTTATCAGTGTCCTGATCCACCAAAGGTCCTTTGAAGACCGCAAATCTCAGAGAGATGTGATTGTTTTAAAGGCAACAAAATCACAAGTTCACTGGACATGGTTGCAATAACTTTGGCCTTTAAATACATGCTGGGTGTAGCAGCGAGGCAGGATTTTTACTTTGAATGTGAACAGCCTTCGTATCCACTGTGCACTTTTTCCAAGTTTTACTACTGTACCGCTCAGCTAGTAGTAAGAAAGTTTGCAGACTTTTCAGCATCTTCTCACTGACTGAATACAGACTTACCTGCTCTCCACCTGCACTGCTTTGTCTGCCTTGGATTTCCACCTCCCAGCTGATTACCCCACCAGAACCTCAGTCTGAGACAAAGAAATAAGATAGTGGAAACTAATTTCTAAGTCTGCAACATCTTGTTCAGCTCACCTTGGCTGCTGTTAACATCATGTCTCTTCTCAGGCAGAGTTCCTGGTTGCATCCCTGTTCATAACCATCTTCTCCAGTTAGCAAATTTTATGCAAAGTACATAAAAGTACAGAAAATTAAAACAAATCTTGCTTTATATTAAGTGAGCTTTGCATTTGAATGTTTTCTAAATTACATCCCTCACAGATTTGAACCAGTGCAAAAAAAAAAAAAAATCAATAAATGATTTCACAGGTTTTCAGCCTGACTGTTTCAATGACAATTCACTATTTTATTGCTTATTTTCACATTCCACGAACGCTTATAACTCTGCAGAAGTCATAAAATGAAAAAATATTGGTGCTTTTGAGACGTGCATGGAGTTCAGCAATGTTCTAGTCTAGTGGTAGTGTCTATGTTCACAGAATATTAATAAGAGACACTGGAGTTAAGCTTAGCTATTAGAAGACAAAAGCATTTAGCTCTAGCCAGTCAGCTTACTCGCTGTGGTGGAGCCTGCTAATGCAATTGGCTGAGCTGCAAGATGTGGGTTTCATCAATGAAGACAGATTTCCACCCTCAGGTAACCTATCGGAAACCTGATCACGACTGCCTGCTTTACACCGGGACATCAATCCATGTGTCCGTCCTAAATAATAGTGTTAGTTAGTGAGGCATAAAGCTATGACTGTCACTGAATGTTAAACTCATCTGTTATCGCACCTGTATTCATAGGGTGAGTGGAAGTGTCTGGGTATTTAGAAGGACTTGCAAGGAGATGATAAATTGACACTTTTGCAGAACTTTTGAAGAACAAAAACAGCTTAAAGTATGCAGGATGCATTTTAAGTGTTTGATGATAAAAGCCTGTCTTCCACATCATCAGATTGGTAATTCTGCTGATTTCTTCTCATGTTTGAGTGCAAAAGCTCTGACACCTCAGCATAATGATCCACCCTTTGGTGCTGCTCTGCAAACGTAATTAATCTATAATTGTGTAAAGCCTCACAATGATTTATTTTGAACTCACCCCCATTTTGGTGTTTGCAAAACAAACATACAATCCACGGGACATGTCTAAATGAAAATGACCCCGTAGATGTGCTTCCTCTCCCCTCCACAGCCCTGCAGTGAGAGCTGGCAGCTTTAAAAAGGAGCAGGAGAGCGAAAATCCTATTGAAGTAGAATTATTTCCCCCCCCCCCCCTCCCCCTGCAACATTCTAGCCATGTCTCACAAATGAAAGCCTGAACAAAAAGGCAGCTCAGAGAAAAGAATGCAGCAAAGAAATGACTGCAGAATCCTGACCTGTAGTTGGTCTCTTAGGACGAGCATTATGGGCAGAAATACTAATGAACCCCCCATTTACATTTCTAGTGTAAAAATTAGACAAAGAGGCATACAACGGGAGAGACTGCGCGGTGAGTTTGCACTGGAATTTGTTTCTCGAGAGAGCCATATTTATTTTAAATGTGCTGGGAATGAAGAAACCCACGGGAGAGTGGCTGAATGAATGCTAAAGCTTCCTGTGACCCACAGGAACCATATATATATGTGTGTAGGTGTCTATAGAGGTACATGGGAGTTCACCACTGCCTTTAACACTGCAACAAGACCTCGTGTCCCAAGATAAATTCAGCTCTAAACGGGGTTGAATGGTGGTGAAGTATAAGTGAATGAGCCTATAAAGCAGAACAGCAGGTGGGAATAGGAGGTGGAGGACATCTTTGTCTTCCCATCTTCCTCAATGAGCTTTCTATTATCGTAAACCTTTCGCACAAGCTCGGCAGTTTAAATCTCTTCTCTCACGAAACAGCCAGCTTCAGTGATGCGGAAAGATGGAAATGCATGATTAGAAAATGTAAGGCTCCCAATTTTCCACAATGAATGTTGCGAAAGTTTTGGGAGATGAAATGGGCTGACACATAATAGGCCCTTTACCACCAGACAACAGAATATCATTGAAAGTCTGCTTTGCAGCGATGCTAAATTTACAATTCATTATTAAGGATTATTGATACAGTCAGAATATGCTAAATTAACTGCATGAGCAGCTCCAGAGTCGAATGAGAGAATGCCGAGTCTCATTCCAGCCTTTATGAAGATAGAGGTGCAATATAATTGAAAAGATGTTCTCCTTCTTGTATGTGGAAAAACAATAAGACTGTACCGGCTCAGAGGCTTTTCTTATTTCATTTCCTCTGCAGCTCTGTGCATTAAATTATGCCAGGACAACCAGCTGGGCTGAGCGTATAGTGGAGGTGGAATCATGATCTATTACTGCTACTTACACATAATGAACGCTTGAGGATTTCAAAAATAATTTGGTCAATTTTCCACTATTTCAGGTCATTTCATCCGATCTCTCTTCAAATGATAAACACATCAGCTCCTTATGAATGTGGCTGTTTTTGAACTTTCTACGTTGTCTATTCACTTCAAAACACAAAAAGAAATTCCCTTCATCTCCCTGAAATGCAGAAAAACGACAAAGTAATGCTAATGTGCTTGGACACTGTTTTGGAAAGCTTTGATTTCCAGTCACACAGAAACTAGCTGGCATGTGGTTTGGTGCCCAAAACATTCAAAAGACAAAATAAATTGTAAGAAATACAAAGTGCCTAAATGAACATGCTTTGGAATAAGGTTTGAAAATAAAAACTTTCCCCACTTCCACAGTGCACAGAAAATCCAAAAAGTCTTCAGAGGTTAACACTCCAGCAACACTTTAGTATGATTATACTGTTTGCCTGCTGTGTTCCAGCTTGTGGCCTTCGTCGGGGTGATGATGAGTCCAGTGAGATCATCCAGGTGCTGGGCCACCACGTGCTGTCTTCAGTGTGCCTTAAAAGTGATTGTTCAAAGCTTTGGAGCGCTTCAGAATCAATGAATACAATTCTTTCAAAGGACATTCCTTCGTTTAATATTTCGATGGTGGAGGTAAAGAGCAGTGTGTCATGTTGTTTTCTGAGATCTAATGCCTGGCAGTCCAGTCTATTATTCACATCATTCATCATTTGCAGTAACCCTTTTCATCCCACAGATATGGGCATAATCATCATGAAAGAAAACACTCATCTGGATGGGAGTCCTTCAGCATATGATTAAGATGATGACTGAGAGCAATTGCTTAAGTTTTCCTGAACTCATATTTAGCAGAAACGACTGATATATGGATCTTGAAAACATATTGTGGTGTTGGGGTGTGGTTTTGGCTCAGGTGTGAGGAGCAGAGTTGGACCAGAAGGTTCAGGGCTTCAGTGCCACAGGAAGACTTAGTGGCAGAGCTGTTGCACATCATCTAATCAGTGCCTCTTATTTATTCAGTAGGATGCTGGGACCTACTGAGGCCTTGGAAGCACTGATGGGCAGCTGATCGCCAAAAGACTGAGCAAGCTGACACTCAGTCCAATGCAGGGTTGTGCCAAGGCACACAAGTATGTGATCACTACTGCTGGAGTGAGAACATTTGTGAATAAAAGCCAAGTGTCCATGTGTGAGTATTAGGGACCCTCTGCAGACAGCACTGCCATTCACATACATTGTAGATTGTGAATTTGCTTCATTTTAGCCCATAAATGAATTATACAAACAAAACATGCACACAAACACATGCCATCCCTCCTCAGTGCTAGCAAAATGGCCACATCCTCCACATCAGATTTCAGACTACTGAGCTGTTCCACTGCAGCTATTAGGGGTTAAGTGCCTTGTTAAAGTGGATAGTCCACGAGGCAGGTGAGTTATTGTGATCAGCCACCGAAGGTCCCCCAAGCAGATCACTGCACTGCAATGCTCAGTCTTATTCATCTTACTTTTGGAGGCTCCAGTGTTCAGGCTGACATGTGTATACAGAAGTAGATCATAGGAGAGAACTGGCACATAAAATCACATCTTGGAGTCAGAAGTCACTGGGTATTCTTTCAGCGATGACTGAAAACGATGGCAGCAGTTTCGGCTGATAAAAAAAACCGGCTTTGCAGCATTGCAGAGTAAACACGTTTTACACCTTAGCTCCGCCCACAGGCGTTAAGCATAGCTTAGTTTGAATGTTACTCCTTCAGCAGTCAGCTTCACTCATTTTGAAGCGTGTCTCTGCTGCCTTTTCTCTCCCTGTGTGAGACATAAGCTCCTGATCTTGATGATAAACCCTGTTGATGTGTAGGATTAGGGCTCGTGTGAGAGAGGATCTTTGCACTCATGGATCGGCTTGACCAAGCCCCTGGGCAGTTCAGGAACTTCCAGAAGGACGACTTTGAGGCTGACTGGATTAAGGTGGCAGAATGCAGATTTGGTCAGGTGTACCAGGTCGAGCTCAAGCGGTGGCGGGAAAAATGCGTTTTGAAACGTTTCGACACAGCCTTGTGTGGAAGCAACTTTTACAGGTGGGAGGCAAGTTAGAATTGTTAGAAGAGCTTGAAAAGTATTAGATCTATGGAAATGAAAGGCCCACAGCTTATCATTTTAGCAGTTGTGGTGTTTTAGTTTCATTTCTTATTCTAGTTTAACAAAGGTGTTAGCTGATCCCATCTCAGTAAATGGTAAATGGACTACTTCTTTTAAATACTCCAAGTGAGCACTTATGCAACACGTATAAGCGTTTCAAAGTATCTTTGCCCAAGGAAATTTTAGCATGCAGCTCAGAGCAGCTAGGAATCAAACCGCCAACCTTCAGATATGTAGGTGAGCTGATCTACCTCCTGAGCTACAGCCCCCCCATGGCAGTATACTATAACACAACCCAACCCTGAATAACCCTATACTGTAGTAACACCATCACAGGCAAGAGGGAGCACTTAGATTTGGCTGTGGGAGCATAGAAGCTTTACACAACACCACGTGGACCTGTTAGAGTAGAGCTATGACCTACACCTACTTTTTTAAAGTGCCTTGAGGCAATTGTTTATTGTAATTTGGCTAAAAAAATAAACCGGAATTGAAGTTTTGATTGTATGAGCCAGACGTCACAGCAGATCATTGGGTATTCTGTAACAGGAAGACAGTTATGTATAATGCCTGCATATTGTCATCAGTTAACGGCAATGAGGATTAAAGTAAAATTTAGCATTGCATCTTGAACTTTGACTTTGTATTGAACTGTTGGATTTCCAGTGGTCAAAGTTCAAAACTCAGATAAAATCACTGACATCCCTTTTTTTTTTTTCTATTCCAGGAAAATAATAGAGGACGTGTCCAACATAGCCAAATTGAAATTCAAGCACATAACGTGCATGTATGGCATTTGCAGCGAAGCGACTGCACTTGTGATGGAGTACATGAGTAATGGTTCGCTGAACAATCTCCTAGCCAGTCACACTTTGATGTGGCCAAAGAAGTTTCAGATGATTCACGAGACCTCCTTGGGTATGAATTTCCTTCACAGCATGAAACCTCCGCTGCTCCATCTTAACCTAAAGACTTCCAATATCCTTGTAGACGATCATCTCCACGTCAAGGTCAGTAAACATCTGGACTCTTACAATAAATATCGTGGCTTAGTCCGAGTTGGGCAAAGCACTTTATGATAGTTCAGTAACATTCTCCCATTCTTGTTTGTGTGTATATGTGTGTGTTTTTTCTTTTATACCAAGATTTCAGATTTTGGTTTAATCCACTGGGAAGAGGGCATGAACAAGACCTTGTTCATAGAGCATTTGACTGCAAGAGGGAACATAAGTTACATTCCTCCAGAGACCTTCACTCAGTCCTCCGATCCTCCAGGAACTACCTTTGATGTTTACAGGTGACTTGCCAAGGGTGTTTTTGAAATTGCACCATCAGAATCGCAGCTTTTTATTCGGATTCAGCGCACAAGCCACACTTCACATGGTGTAACCTTGCTGTATGGTACACACACACACACACACACACACACACACACACACACACACACACACACACTTCAATCGTACAGAAGTCACTCACGTCTCGCTCACTCATTGCCTTTTTGTTTTGCTGCGTTTTATTTATTGTTGAAAAGCTTTTCTATGGAACATAAAAGGGGTTTCAATGCCTTTTATGAACGAGGAGGACACTCGCAAAGTTCATTGAATGCACAGTATAAGCGCATTGGGACTGAAGTGCTTCCTTCTGCTTTGATTTGCAGCTTTGGAATTGTGATGTGGGAAATTCTGACACAACAGAAACCACATGCAGGTAGGAAATTATTCATTTGAAATGAATCGCATCTTCATATCAAAAGGATTTACAGGCATTTCTTCAGTGAGGAGTCGTGTAAAAAGTTAGCATGATCACAAACATGAAGGGATTTCATCTGAGTGTTTTTAGGAACAGTGCTCTAAAATAATAGGAGGGATACAATGTATAGCACAGGAAGTGACAAAAACTGCTCAGAAGCTTGAAAATGGCACCTAAATGGGTCTCTGTGGTAAGCTGGGTTGTTTCATGGTGCTCATGATGTATTTATTAGACTAGTTAGATGAAAAAGTTAGAGGTCTACTTAGCAAAGCCTAAAGTCCTCCTGCAGAGAGTCAGATAAAATTTATATCCACTCTCAAAGTCAAGCTAAAGCATGTCTGTCTGATGCAACACTGCATTCATAATGATGCGTTTTAGAGAAAACTAAAAAGGTATTTTCAGGAAACCAGTTTCTGACGAGTGAGATTTACAGTAAGAACACAGCACAGATTAAGTGTACAAAAAGCTCATCTTGTGAGGAAAATTACATTCTCCTAAATGAATGCATGGCTCAACGTCCCACAAATATTTCTGAAACAGCCACCAAATGAGTAGGTCCACTTTGCTGTGCTCGTTGCTCACTGCATGCGCTCATCCACGTCTAAATCTGGATGCAGGTTGCAGCGTGACCACAGTGCTCTTACAGGTGTCACAGGGGAAGAGGCCCTGTGTGGAGATGATACCTGATCGGAGGCCTTCCGAGTGTGAGCAGATGATCGGCATCATGGAGCAGTGCTGGGAACAGGATCACATGGCGAGGCCGCAGTTCTCAGGTGCAGCTTTCAGGACACTCTCTTTTGGATTTAAATGTTTACTATATATGAGTTTTACTATGTTTCCTATTGTACATCAGTTTCATCAGACCAGTGTTTTAACTCTCAGTATAATAAAAAACAAATAGTAACAAAAAGTCATGTTCCTTTTGACTTTGTGAGTAATCGTCAAGTCAAAAGTCAATGATACAGTAGAACACGTTTTAATACATAGACTTAAATGAGGTTTTCATCATTTACATAATAAGAAGTGGGTCACCGTTGTTTAAACAAGCACTCGTGACTTGAGAAGTCATGCTGATGAATTCAGATTAGCAGTCATGTTTATTCATAAACGGCGCCTTGTCCAATTTGTCATGTTCACGAAGCCCTCTACAATTAGTACCGCATCTATGAAACTATTTACCTGTAATTCCTGGATGGCCATTCATGCTGTGCAGCCAGCGCCGGGATTCGGTGAATACATTAGTGTGAACAGGCCAATTCAGAGCTGTTCTTCGCTGCTGTTTGTGTGCAGACTTTGTGAGGCAAATGGAGTCCCTGAGTGAAGTCCTGAAAGTCCCAGGTCCAATTCACAGCTACAAAAATGGAGACGTGGGACAGAAAGCAGGTTATCCTCTGCCGAACTCACCAGTGAAAAAGGTTTGTTCCTGTTGAGACTCGACCCCCTTTGCTCCGCTGCATCCGCTGTATCCGCTCCGGCTTCGAGGGCAGATTAACGGTATTATTGATTAAAATGTTCACCAACATTCGCTAATTAGCACAGTGAAGATCTGAGGGCTGATTAAAATGTCAGCGGTGTTACGCTAAATGAAAAGTCAGAGGATCACCCTGAGTTAGTAGGATTTATCCTCAAAGCCAGCAGCTCTCAAATGTTTTCCGGCACCCTGCCCTACCAACTTCAGAAGCACAAAAAAAGATTCACATCAACACCCCACAATTTCTGTCGATCATTAAACAAAACAAAACAAAACTTTCAGTGGAACAGAAGCCAGCATGATAGCATCAGCAAGACCTCGTTTCTTACTTTGCTTACACATATCATAATGGACTTAGTTTCCATCACAGCAAGGAAAGAACACATTTCATGTATAATGCAATTAATGCGGAATACAGTTTGTCATATTATGATACAGAAGCACAGGAGGAGACTGCTCGGTTCAAGCCTTTATATCTGGATAAACCTTGTTCAAAGTAATGCAGCAGCCACCCCACTATAAACAGAGTGGGCTCATAAAAATGACAGCTGCCATATTAAAACCAGTGTCCTTTAAACACTTTAGTTTTGTTTGATGACCAACCCAATGCAACCCACATAAGCAGTTAAAATAGCCTCGGTCTCTTCTGTCAAGGTCTGTCGAGGCATTTTCATGAAACAGCGTGCCCACCCAGACTCTGTTTAACTGTGGAGCTCGTTAATTAATAACACGTTAATAAAATGTTCGTAAACCACTTGTGATGATTTATATTGCAGCCGTTAAACTTTTGCTGTATTTTCTCTCTCTTCCATTTTTAGATCACTTTCCCCGAGATGTCTCGCTCTCCCTCAGGTAAACATGGTCTTAGAGCACGGTGGAAAAATCATGTTCAGTTCAGTGTAATTCTTGGAGGGCTGACATACCTGTTTACAGTCCTGTCACACTTCAGATATTACCTTCCCACTGACAAAACGGAGTCAATAGAGTCAATAGTGTCTGTGGAGGAAAACAATGTTTCCTTTTACTCTGAATGTTGCCGACAGCACTGAACCAATAATTATATACTCACTATGCGCTTCACTGTCACACTTTTTTATAATTACAGTACACATATATCTAGATGTGGAGGACTGACTTTAAGACAATCCCATGCTGCTGGAATAACATTGAGGTCCAGGCTCTGGGGAGGCCAATCCATTACTGATAGTGTCCCATTGTGTGTTTTTCTATGCATTTACTGCACTGACTGCATTGGACTCATTATCGTGCTAAAAAATCCGGCCAATCAGATGTCTTTCAGACATGGATCAAAACCACATTGGATCACAGTGCATGCTCCTTTTCTGCATTCATAATATCAGTTTTGATGAGATCCCCAAAACCACTGATTGAAATCTAGCCTCAAACCACGACAAACCGCTCCACCGTGTTTCACATACGGCTGTCGACACTCAGTCCTTCTTTTGGCTGCTCTCTTCAGGGGTCACCACAGCGAATCATCTGCCTCCATCTCACCCTGTCCCTCCTCCTCCTGACACACACCCGTCTGCATGGTTCCCTTCACTAAATCAATGAATCTTCTCTGATGCCTTCCTCTCTTCCTGCCTGCCAGCACCATCTTCAATAGACTTTGCCCAATATATCCACTATCCGTCCTCTGCAGATGTCCCAGCCGTCTCACACTTTGTCTCCAAAATACTCTGAGCTGTCCTATACTCCGTTCCAATCACGACCATTTTGGTCACTCCAAGTGAAAATCTTAACATCTTCAACTCTACCTCGGGGCTTTTGGTTCCATGTCTAGTCAGTAGGTACCATCTTGTACACCTTCCTGTTTACTTTTGCTGCTGTTCTTCTGTCTTCAGTTACTCCTGACACATCTCCACCCACTCCACCCTGCCTGCCCTCTGTTGCTTTGAATGGTTGACCCCAGACGCATTCACCTTCAGTACCTCTGCTCCTTGCATCTTCAATGTTACGCCGCTCTCGCTCTCATTCACAGACATGTATTCTGTTTTGTTTCTACGCACTTTGATTTGTCTTCTTTCTAGAGCATGCCTCCTCCTCTCCGGGCTCTCTTCAAACCTGCTCACTACTCTCACTGTGTACACGTTATTGGTGCAAAAATACTATTTAATGCCTATCAACATATGTTCTCTTTGGCATTTGATATAGAATCAACTAAAGAATTTTCCAATACATTTTCTTTTATTTCACAGATGATCATTATAGCAAGGAGGGCATTCTCTCCATGCTGTCAAAAAGAGACTTCTGTAGGTTCAGGCAGTCTGTGAGAGGAGAGCATGTATACACACAGTTCTCTGGCCAAAGGAGACTCCTTCACTACACGGTAGCCAGCGGTGATCCAGAGAGTGTGAAGCACGTCCTGAGTCTGGGTGCTGAAGTCAACTGTACAACTGCCAGAGGTTACACTCCTCTTATTATTGCTGTTCTGCAGAGGTTTGTGTAAACTTTGTTATTTTATATTACATACAACTAAGTGACAGTTCTGTGCTAGCAAATGGCTGTTTTGATCTTGTTTGAAGTTCCTATTATAACCAGACTTCCTGCTTGTGAATTCGAAGTTTAAGGAAGGCATAAAAAATTGAGAAATACGTGTAATGCAATAGTATTTTTTTGTCAGATACTGATATTTTACATTTCAATATCTGTCAATACCGATACAAATCCAATATTTTAAATAAGATTTTTTTTAAATGCCTGGATGCATTTTGCATAAGTCAACAGTCTCTGACACAGCAATCTCTATTACCTGAAGCCTACTTTTTCATGTGAGAAGGTGAAGCATTGCATATTCTATTGATTATTCCATCAATCACTTGAATAATTGGATAAGAAATACTTTTTTCGTATTGACGGTTGCATATTTTATCTCCAGCTGTTTCCCAGTAAAGGTTTAATGGTCGTTACAGAGATAAAAACCTGCTTTTTTGCTCTACCTGTGCTCACATCACTATAACAGCTCAGAGTCTTTGCGCTTGTGCAGAAGGGAGCTGTTTTGTGCACGTAAAGCAGCTGTCTGCTGCTGTTGGGTTCTCAGTGTTTGTTGATAAAGTGGGGGCTGCGTGAGTGTTATGTTGTAATGCATCCTCCTAAATATGTTTCTACTGCAGGTCCACATTTAGCCACTAATCAGGGATTAAAGTATAAAGAATATTTTGACGGGAAGGGGTCCATCTGACCAAGCGATCGCTTATGCTAACGCCGGTGCTAGCTAGCAACCATCCATCCAACGATCCATTCTGGGAGCTGAAGTAGAGAAAAAAAATAGCTGAAACAGCTGAAATCCTCAGCACACCGAGCACAGCTCACTGATATTGGTAGAGAGTTTTTGAGGCGTGGAAACATGTCAGCGATGATCCACTGTTTTTTTTAAACTCCTGATCTCCACTCCATTCCAGTAGGTGGCGATAAGGCAACTCTAAGCTGGTTTGGTCAACCGCCATTAAACCCACAAGTAGAAGATGCAGCACTGTAATGCAGTGAATCTGGGTGAAGCAAAGTTTAATGGATCGGATTGCATTTTTTATTCCTTCCCGATATCTGATTTTTAGGTCAGGATCGGCCCAATACTGAATATCGGATCGGCGCATCCCAAATACATGCTTACTCAATGAGGACGAGATGAAAAAAAAAATTTCACTATCATGGTCCCTACTGTATTTTCTGAAGCGTAATGTACTCTATTAATGAATCTTGTTTTCAACAGGCTTCATGACATCATCTCTGTGCTGCTGGATCATGGAGCAGATGTGACTCAAGGAGATGAGGACCAATGGACACCACTCCATTTTGCTGCTCAGAATGGTGATGACAGGACTGTCCGACTCTTGCTGGACAAAGGTGCTGTCGTAGATGCCCGGGAAAAAACTGGTTGGATGCCCTTCCACCTGGCCTGCCAAAACGGGCATGAAACTGTGGTTCGTCTCCTGCTTTCGCGACTGTCACAGGAAGGTGTTGTGGAACGAGAGAAGACACAGGGGAGGACGCCGCTTCACTTGGCCTCCATCTATGGGCATCTGAATATCACAAAGCTCCTCCTCACCCATGGAGCAGATCCCAATGCGACGGATAAAGTTCTGTGCACTGCTCTTCACCTATCAGCTGAGGAAGGTCATAACAGAATAGTCAGACAGTTGTTACAGAACGGCGCAACTACTGACGCTGCAGACAGCAGAGGATACACTCCACTTCACCTGGCTGCTCTGAAGGGTCATACAGGCATATGTAGGCAGCTGCTGTCAAACAAAGCCAACCCGGACCGCAGGACCATCCAGGGATGGACTCCCATGCACCTGGCTGCCCTAAAGGGACATGAAGCTACACTAGTCCAGCTGGAGAGTCAGGGTGGTTGTGTAAATGCAAAAGGGGAAAATGGATGGACTCCACTACACTTGGCCTGTCACCACAGTGAACCAGATTTGGTGGCAAAACTCTTGGCAGCCATAGCCGACCCAAATGTCACAGAGGAGAGTGAGGGATGGACGCCACTACATGTAGCCTGTAACAGTGTCAGTTTTCCAAGTGTCCTCCACTTGATATCCCATGGTGCAAATGTCAATGCTTTAAATTATGGAAATGTTACACCTCTACACCTGGCTGCCCAACACGGCTGTGTACCCATTGTAAAAGCTTTACTGATGAATGGAGCAGACAGGACACTGCGGGATTCTTCTGGATCCACACCTTTAAATGTAGCTCAGCGGAGTGAAAAGTTGGAAATAGCAGAACTACTAGAGAAAGGATGTTGACTATAATGGAGGAATTACAAGAATTCAGGAAGAGAAACTACTTGGCCAGTTAGTAGTGCATGATACTATCAAAAGAGGAGTTTTGCCTTGTGTAAGAAAACCAAATCAATATCCCAAACCCATCTATATTTTGAATTTTGTCAGACCATCACATAAATTGAAAATAGAAATCTATTGCTGTTTTTGTTTAAAAATAAATGGACGTTTACATCTGATTTTTTTCCCCCCAGTAATTACTTTCCTGCAAGTTCAATAAAAGTGCCACACGAGGTCTTGACCTTTATATAAATTTGAACTTTGCATTTGAACTGAAAATAATTACTTTAGAATCTGAGAATACCTGACAGGGACATTATTGTGACAAACCGGAGTGAGCCACACACACGTGTGGGGAGGGGTCGGAATCAGGTGATGTATACTATAATGACAAAGCATATTGATTCCCCTTATTGAATCACCCTGCTTGTTTGCTTCTTTATGTGTGCTTTCCTGTCAGCTGGAAAATGGAAATGATGGTGTAAAACAAAAAAAAAAAGCTGCTGTTATAATGAACCACAGAGATTTTTTTTTGGTTAAATCTGTCAGACTTTATGCAAACATGATTTGTCCAATCTGGTTAAATAACAGATATCAGAATTGACATAGCCGTCATGCCCAAATTTCTAATTAAAAATGCATATATGCTTTATGACAAACCAAGATAATTCCTTACAGTCTGAAGGAGGCACTTCCCCGCCTGTGACACACTCATTTACTTACAGTGACACCTTATTAAATCGAAATGAAATGCATGGATTCAGGAGCTGTGTTGACCCACACATTCTCATTCATTTTTCCTGAAACTGCAGTGGTCTGAATCAAATTACTGTAAATGAACAGAGTAAAGTTAAATTTGACCTAGACTGAGCTTAGCAACCTATAAAAATACAAGTAAATACCTGCTGTATCATTTTAAAATGGTTATTTTATTCCAAGTTCACTTTTCCCCTTTATATCATCACTGATCCTGAGTAAACAAGGTGTTGTCTGTTGTGTGGGTTGTCTCTCCATGGTGACTTTGTCTGGATCATGAAGCCTCAGCTCAGCTCTCTCCATCTGGTCATTAGAACAACTGGAAAAACCGTTGCTTCCTCTTTGCCTTGCCATTTGTCTGTTTATCTGACAAATTCACCTTTTGAAACTACAGACTGTGTAAACAATGGCCGTATCTTTCAAGAGTGAAGAAGTCACAACAGAAGTGCCCGTAACTGCCATTTTTTCTTTTGGCCAGCAGGGGGAGACGCCTCTGGCTGCAAAAAGCAAATCGACCCCTTGCTCATCACATCCTAGATGACAAAAGGTGAAAGCAATGAGCTTGAGGTTTTGCAGCAAGACATCCCTAACTACTGGGTGGTGTCACGATGGCTACAGCCATCTTTTATATACAGTGTATGTTTTATATGCATTCTGTGTTTTCAACTAGTCCACTGATGTCCCAATACACGCTATGTTAATCTATGAGGGACATTAAAATCACAAATTTTTTTTACATTACCAGACTTGTAACATTATTATTTAATATTTAAAAAAATAATTTGTACATATTTCCTTCATTTCCATACCCCAAAATCCTTATTCATTTGGTTTTATATCACAAACATGACAAAGTGAAGTATATGTTGACTCTGTTGTCTTTGAGCGGAGTTTGAAAAGCAGATATTGCATTATGAAAAGAAACTCTTTGGGGAGGTCTGTTTATTGCAGGTTGGGTTGGATGACTGGCTGATTGTTGTTGAAAGTGCCTTTTTTTTTTTTTTACTGCAGCCAGTCCTATTTGAAATTTATGAAGCCTTTAATGTCTGAAGAACTGAAAGCAAATCACATTTGTGTGCTTGTTATCCACAGTAAACAGTCAGATGACAATTTAACAGATGGCGACGGCACATATCTGTGGAATCCAGAGTGGTGTCATTGTGTAACCTGTCTAACAACATTTTTGTCCTACTAGTATTCAAATGAAACAAGCGCCCCCCCCCCCCATTTTTTTGGTAAAATAAAAAAAAACATCATCTGTGCAGCTGTTCTAAAGTCGGTTCCTGAAAAATAAAACTTGCTTTTGCAGCATCTAATCAGGGCCACCGAAATCAATGATTCTGCCTCAAGCTTTTTACACGTCCGGTAACACATCGGAAACCTTCTATCTCAGTCGGTAATTAGGTTTGAAGGCACCTAAACAAATTTTATTTTCTAATACGGAGGCCAGCAGGAAGAAGATAATGCCATGTAAGGTGCTGCTACCTCAAACACCAGGAGCAACAGAAACAAAGAAGAAACTTGCATTGTTGTGGTCTTTAGTTTTATATTGTATATTTCCTTTATTTTCTTGTTTATGTATGTATCTAACATGCACATGTTTTGTGTGATGCAGTTATACAAATTCATAGAGTTTTAATCCAAATTGACTCTGACTTCACGGTTTAATTGCTTTGAAGTGACTTTAGACAACAGTTCACTGTGCCGTACTTGCACCAACGCAAAATCTCTACAGGCTTTGTGCAACTCTTTAAAAGCTTATCAAACGATATCATGCGGCCGAGTCTGCCGATGAGTTTTTCTTTTTCAGTCTCATTGTCTTGTGTTACCTTAACCCCTCACGCACAGTTTAAAAATATTTAGCCAACTTTCAAAGTATAAACGATGCTGAGGAGGACTCTCTGACATTCGCAGCTCTCATTTTAATGACAGGAATTCATCCGGCATATTCTTCTGGTATATTTATCTTCTCAGAAGAGAGCCACTACGCTCTCTGCAGAGAACCCTCTTTAGCAGGGTTAAACTCACCTTTGAGCTGAGCCCTGTGGTTTTAAGCAGCTGCAATCATGACTGATGCAGCTGTGTATTTTGACCCACGTGTGCAGCCTCAGCAGGGGCAAGCAAGCATCTTTGGTGCTCGCTACAATAATTGAGTGAGAGATCTGTCGAGCCTGATGGGTGTTAATCCCCCAATCCACCCCCTCCCCTCAGAGCGATGACAGAAAACATTTTTTTGGCCCTGTCATCTCTCAGTGACCTCTCACTCAGTGAGCTGACGGAGGAAAAAACACCCACCTCAGTCTAAGTACCCAGCATGAGAACCTGCTGGTTTTCATTGAGCCATCATGAAGTTTACTGGTTGAAACCTTTGTGTGTCATCTGTCATCAATGCTAGTGAAAATCATCTTTTGCACATTGGTGCAGAGCAATTAGCCTTCGTTTGACTTTGTGTTCCTAATAGTGTGTTTTTGCGCTCATCAGGCTAAGTACACAATCTTAATGGATGCATTCAGTGTAGCACCACCCAGCTCCAATTTAATACAATGCATATCTGGTTTCTATCCTCTCTCAAAAATTGTTGAATTGACAATTTTAATAGATTGCACAAAAATAAAAATGAATAGAACGCCACCTAACTATACATATTTCTTTTGTCCTTTGAAAAAGTCCTGGAAATTGTTTCTGCATAACTGAAGCAGGTGTTATGCAAGAAGAAAGTCTAACACCCACCCCTCAGGCACATATACTTTTATGCTGCTCTTTAATTTTCGTTACCCCAGCAGTGTCTATAATGGCTCAATGGAAATTATCTCAATAAAACATTTAAATTTCATGGTTAACACAATCGAGAAAAAATGCTTTAAACAAGCTGAAAGAACAACGTGTGTCATGAGAGATTTTAAAATAACCTGAAAGTAACTCGTAACCTTTATTCCCCAAGATTCTAATGGAGTCATATTGAGGGCAATTATGAGTTTGATTATATAAGACTCACTTCAAGTGCCAACAACCTGGGAAAGTAAATGGTTATGCTGCATCTCCCGGAGACGGATTTTTCTGTTAAAGTAAAGAAATAAATCCCTCTGTATTCAGGTGGGCTGATGCAGAGAATGACTTGGGAACAAAAAATGCTTATTTCAGTTAAAGCTTTAAAACAAATTAAAGCTTTATTAATTGCCCAGGTTCAGAACCCATGAAGCAGGTTACAGAAAGCGGGGACTCCACAAATCAGGAAATAAGAGTTATGAAGACAAGGGCTACAAACATGGGGGAACTCAGCTCTAGGCTACCCACAGCTAGAGGGACAACTGACAGGTGGAGACTGACAATAATTACAAGAAGTAATGAGGGAAGAGGAAACAGGTGGGGACCACAGCAGATGGGGACCACAGCTGAAACAAATCACCGAAGATGAGACAAGGGAACTGAAACTGAATACAAAGCACAAGAGTTAAGGCCGCCAAAATAAAACAGGGTAGTAACTACGGTTAAAAAAAGGCCATGAAAATCACAGTTTCATCCCACCCCACTGCACAACAAGAACAAGAAGACATATTTCCTCTGTTAAAGAAACACAGTGGACAATAATAATGCAAAAACATTTCTCTCCTTGGACAAGCTCCAAGAAGGACATAACCTACAATAAGACAAACACCACTCAAATCTGGCGTGTTTCTGTTTAATTTCCTCCCACCTTCACCTCTTCTCCACTTGTCTAGATTATAACTCAACCTCTGAAGATGAATGAGAAGTGTTTTTATACCGGCATCACACATTGTTGCTGCTAAGTTCACGTCAGTCTCAGACTATTTGCTCATTTAATTCCCTTTTGACTACAAGTCACGCATGGCATAAAGGAATGTCAAAAATCAAGTAGGCACACAAATTTACGACATTGCACAAGATGGGACATGACACGGCTATATCCCGTCAACATGATTCAGCTAAGCTAATGTTTTTATTAGAAACTATACAACTAAACAAAATATCTGAAGCATTTCTGTAGCGTGGGCAAGTGATGCTTATGGTTTTACCCATTTCTATATTTTTGCAGTGTTGCACGGTTGATGTGCCAATTGAGCTCAATTATACAGTGACAGCAGATTCACCAGTACCAACAAGGGTGTTGCACGCTCATTTTTAATAGTTAAACATGCGGCCGTGTTTTTGCATTGTAGCCACAAAAATAAAGATGAACAGTATGCAACATTTTTTATTCCTCGTTGGGGAGTACCAAACTGTAACATAGCCATTACTGACTGCTACAGGAAGGTAATAAAAGTAAATAGTTGGGAAGAACTGCAGCTGAGGTCATTCATTACTCCTCCCTAAACCACAGAAAGGTTAGATTTATGCTTTATTAGAACTGCATTCAATCCCTAGAGAGCGTGGGCGATTGAGGGTGTCATATTTTTTAACATGCTTTGTGTCTCATTTTATTTAATAGAAACAAGCCCCACCAACGCAATCAGTGGTTACTCCAGCTTTTTATTAGCACTATGTGCAGAAAGTCTTTAAGAGAAACACACACCAGCCTATAGGCTCACTGTCATATGTGGCTGTGTGGCAAGAATGGATGGGACCAAATGCAGGACGCAAGGCAGAGCTAAACTCTGCTTTATTGCAGGAGGCTCAGATAATACAAAAGGCTACACAGACACAACCAAGCTCAGGAGTAACGGGGAAACAATAAATACTAAACCAGGGGCTCACACGGACAATGGCACAACAAAGAACAGAGGAAAAATTGAGGGCTTAAATACACACACTAGGTAATCAGAGCAAGTGGAAACAGCAGGGAACCACAGGTGAAACAAGTGAAACTAATAACAGAGGAAGCAAAACTAAACACAAAGCACAGGGAACACAGGACTGTCAAAATAAAACAGGAAGTACCTAACATGGTACGCGCAGACTTAACAGATAGGAGGAGTGGCACACCGAGGGAACTAAACAGGGGTCAAGACACGGAGACAAACTGGCACAGGAACACAGAGATGAGGACAAAGGAAAACAGAATGCAAAGCAATAGCCCAAACCAATCTTCCCAACGTGCTTATATTAGCTTAACCGGAGCTCTGCAGCTAGCCACCAAGTAGCACCATTATGCCACTAACCCAGCTTCACTAACCCTCCAAATGCCACTAGTTTTCTACCTTTGTTTCCATCCAAAGCTATAGCAGAGTTATAGAGAGCCTTAGTTTTTAGAAATACTTAAGTCAGAATGTGGTATATCACAACTAGCTAATAATGTCCTGCTAACTTCTGACTCACTAACTTTGGCAGATTTTTATACTGGATGCCTTTCCTGACCTCAAAGGGGATTTGTGTCTCCAGTTGGAATCGAACCGGTGACCGTTTGATGAACCTGGTAAATCCTCTTTTTCATGGATGCCTGGGTGTTAAACTTTCAACAGTCACATTGATCATTTGAGTTTGGAATGCCTCAGTGTTTGTTTGATTTTGGGAGCCGGAGAAGCTATTGGACCTGAAAATGGTTAATGATGTCAGAATTAAGAAGTCGATAATAGTTGTGGTCTGACCTCCTATTTTGCATTCATCTACAACCCCCGAAAGGTCTTAAAGCACTTTCAGCCCATCTCCCTGAAAATCTCCTTAAAAAACAACAACAAACAACCAAACAAACTGTGGTCCTCTTTATATAGAAAATAGAAAACATAATGAAAACTGTTACCCTTGAACAATCCTTCACAGCAGTCTTAATGTCACATTCTAGAGGTAAAGACTGAGTCAATACATTCAATACTAGTGCAGATTAAGGTTAGAATGGTGTCTTGGACTATTGGAAAGTGCAAAAAACCTTTAATTAGTCTGTCTGTATAGATATAGTGCATTTCTAATTTTAATCATTTATATTTCCATTATCATATGGAAAATGTTGTAAAAGGCAGAATTTTCAAAATCTTTATCCTTTTCTTTAGAATCAGTATGCCACTTAATCATGCTTTAGTAAATCAGTCACAAATAATAATGACTGTCAAGCTATATCTGTGATGTCTTTGCTGCAAGGTGGTTAATATGGTCTCTAGCTGATAGCTGAAGATAAAGCAAAGGCTGCCACAGTGTAAGGATGGGCAGCGTGCCCGGGATGCTGGGAGGACAAGCAGTCAAGACACAAACAAATAAACAAAACAAAGATGGTTATTTTCTGCATAGAAGAAAATGAGTTATGACTATATTTGGAGAATAAATTCAACGCTTCAGTAGTTTATGTATGTTAAAGATAACCGGGAACTGAGACAAAAAAAAATCGTATTAATGGCATGTATAAAGACGTGATATTGTATTGCAGCCTAATCAGGGAAGCACATCTTTAAACTCTTTCTCTGGTTCATCAGTTAAACATGATCCTCTGGTGATCAGGGTATTAATAAGGAACAATTTAATTTCCTTTACCTTAAATTTATCTTTTGATGAGATAAGGAGCATCAGTGGATTCCTCCCTGACTCATAACTAAGAGTAACAGAGAAGGGATAATTAAAAAATTATATATGGCATAATTTGCCTGTGTGCACAGTATCATAAAACACACACTCACTAATCCTTGAAAATTATATTATATTTCTTCTCAGTACTCGTAGAAATGACATTACCAAGGAAATAAGTCTTAAAGATACAGGGTGGGCCAAGTTTGTTAGCTGGTTGGATTACCCAAAATTCTGAGAAGCTCTTAACATTTTCTCAGCAGCGTAATCATAAACTGCCATCCATGGACAACAACTGGATATTTCAGACCAAAATGCATTTTGGGAGTTGTTCATTTTGACTCAATACTTTACACCATAAAGAAACCCACTTTGAAAATACCAAGCGTTTAATCCCTGTGTGCTTAAAGCCAGCTACAGCTCTGTATTTGCTCCGAGCCAGCAACTGAACCAACTAAAAACAAACAAAAAATACACATAAAAAATTCTTTTTTAATACACACCAGGTTCTACACTCTAAAGCATCTCTAGGAAAGTGGTGAGAAAGGATAAAGCTGAAAGTGGAATATATTAAACAGAGCCAAAGTGGCTACAGAGAGAAAAAAAATGAAGCTCATCCCATCAAGAAAGTCATTATGACTCTCAGCTCTACACCAAGACACCTCTCCAATGCCTCTTCCACTCCCAGCACATTCCGCAGCACACCCCACTGTTCCAATACCAGCCTCACGCTTCTGATGTGATAAATTGTGTAAAGATTTGAGCTTAGTACTCTGCCTAAGGGGATGAACAATGATCAGTGATTTGGGCCTAATCTTTACAGACTGCCACAAAAGCAGAACAGATCTATATGGAAACAGAAATTAAAAGCTCAGTAACTTAGTAAGGACTATAAATCAGTAATATCCACTGCATTATTTTATTTTGTCATACAATTTGGCACTCTTTAAGATGAAAAAAAAAAAGCACGTCTTTAATTAGTCCAATACAAACTGCTCCCATCCTATCGGCATCATGGCTGACATTCATAACTTCTCATACAAATGCAGTAAAACATAGATTAAAAGATTAAAATCGATCTTCGTGAATCCTTTTTTGAAACCTTGTGTCTGAATCGCATATTGAGAAGTGCTGACATAAATCCATAAAAAGGTTCTTTAATTTAAGCAGTAAGCTTGACTCGACAGTATTTAAAATTCAATTTGCAGAAGTTTTTTTTTTTATTTTATTCCGTCTGATCCATAGAGTGCCATGCATTATGTAGTAGCTTGGTTGTGGCACAGTGTGAGTGGGTGTATCTTTAGCGGTGGCTGGCTCAGGCGTGACTCTGTATCACTGAGGTTAGATTAGAAATGGAGATAGTTAACCTGGGTCTCACCCACACTCTACCTCACTGCCTGTGTCTGAAGCTGGCTTGAAAGACTCTAGCTTTGATTATATATGTTTTGCTTTGGTTATTATGGCTTTTGCAGTTTTTACAGTACTGTGCAGAAGTCTTGAGCCACCCCTCATATCTTCATATTTTGCTTCCAAGGTGTCAAACTTTCAAAAATGTTGGTTTAAAGTGGTCTTTGCTAATGGTTCTCCAAACTTTCTGAAGTTATTCTTTGGACATTGGCTGCTTTTTCACTCGTTTTTAGTTCAGTCCTTATACCTGAACATTTTCAGAGAAATGGCTTTTTTTTTAACACTCAACACTGACCTGTGTTCAAGCATGAAGCAAGCACGTAACCCACAGGATGACACAGTGTCTACACACAGAGACAAGTTAGCAAAGAACCAATATTCTGTAGACACTTTTTACCAGCAGCCTGTCACAAAAAAAACATTTTCTTACCACTGCTTTTGTTGAACACAGTTTGAAAGATATAAAATAGTATTTTTTGTGCCAACAAAGTGATTCCCAAAGACCTTTCTCGGCATGCTGTGCAGTGTTTCCTTAAAAACTGGAATCAGTGGAGGACAAAATAAGTGCCAGGGTTAATAATCTATCTACAGCAGATGAAGTCATGTCCTTAAGATAAAGGAAAAAAATGTCCAGAAAAGACCTGACACAGGACCTTTCAGTTGATTCGTTTACTGTTCACTGAAACCTAATCAGTGGAGGGATGCTTGTGGAGAAAGGAGTGGAAACAAAAAGAAAAAGGCTGAGGGACTGCATTCCAAATTACACAAGAACTGCACTAAAATGAGTCTTTCACAGACATAAAATAGTAATTTACATCAACAAAGCTGTGAGTGTCCACAGCCATCTGAAAAACACAGCAGAGGCTCTGTCATGGTTTGGGACTGCATGTCGGGCAATAATGCTGAGTTATGAGCACAGAAAAATGCCGTTTGATTTTGATCCACAGCACAATACCATATGAATATTGTTATCACCAGCTCCACTTTTCAGCACTGCCAGTGTAGTCAAAGCATACCTGGAAGGAAAGATACACAATGGCACACTATCAGTCACAAACTGGCCAACTAGAGTCCAGACCTCGACATCATTGTGACTGAGAACAGCACAAAAGGGAGAGTTCAGGCTGTGTTGAAGAATAAAAATGACCATACTAAATATTGACTTTCAAGCTCAATAGAACTGTAAAAATCACATTTTTATGTATGTGCACGCATGTTTCAATAAATGGTTACATCCATTTCTCATTTTTCTAACAAAATATAAAGAAACGAGGGGTGGCTCCATAATTTTGTAAGGTAAAAGACTTATGTATAGTAATAACATTGTTTGCATGTTGTGCATGATGCTAATAGGATTAGTAAGTGGAACAGAGCAACATTCAGGCACTCTCACTAAATGAGTAATTAATTATGTTAGGGCATTTAATAGCTAATATCAAGCAAGGAGATTTTTTATGGCTTTATTGCTCAACAAATTAGAAAGTAATATCCCCCCACAGTCCAGCTTATGCCCTCGACACATTCTTTTGTTTTACTTCTCACTCCTGTCACACTTTGATTCATGCAGATGTAAAAGTTCTGGTCGCAGTACTTCAGCTTCGAGGCAGCTTTGTGCTCCAGAGCATAAATGGAGCAACTTTTATTTAAGTGACGGGTAATTTCCCAGGTGATTTTCAAACAGCTAATCAAATATCACCAAACACAGTGCGAATGGCATCACAATCTGTTCTGTGAGAAAATGTGCCGAGGCTGTATTACACAGGAAGAAAAATGTGAATATGTGATAACTTAAGAATGATGGGACATGAAAAATCAATAAGCAATTATTTGCAAAGGAAAGAGCTTCTCAGCATATGGCAGTTTAAATGTAAAGCTTATGAATCACAACCTAATTCTTATTGGACTTTAATTAGACAGTGGATCTGTACATGATGAAATGCCTTAAAAAAAAGAATAAATGAGCAATAATCTCGATCTATAAAAATATTGGACAGTTTAGTGGACTTCAGTGCAGGCTAAACTGTCTGTTTTGCAGATTTGTCATGGTGGTGTTATACAAGGGCATAAGTTGCATATGTCAATTTAGACATACTGTATGCTTATGGTGTTATTTAGCGTTATTGACCAAATTCCACTTTTCACACTACCTTCATCCTGGATGGTGGTTGAATGCATCAGCACATATCAGCCTGTACACAGAGAAAACACATCCACTTGAGTTCACAATACAAATCAATTGACTTCTTTCTATTCCACTGCTGCACCACTTGGGGTCATGGTCTGAGAAATGACTACTACTATGATCAGATCTCAAAGGACTCAAAAGCAGATGCACATGAACAGTTGCCCACTTCTAATGAAAACTTTGCAGGCACAAGGGACAAACTAAATGTCCTGTGAATAGTTTCCAGCTATGTTCTTGCACAGTTCTCTGGCAAGGCTCACTCTCCACTGGTTCACTGCACAGCAAGCTCTCAGGTACGTTATCCGTAGTTCCACAAGTTTTGCTTGTGTTTCATTTGAATTCCGAGGTTCAGCCCTCTGCCCCCCCCCCCCCCCCTTCAAACGTCTTGGTGGAAGG
>VOQJ01012512.1:0-11590 GCA_015052665.1 Apistogramma diplotaenia
ACAAAAGTAATCTGATATTAGAGGCGTGTTAGGTCTTTATTTGAATCAGTAAAAATAGATGATAGGTTTGCTGTTCGCTTTTTTTTTCCTACCTGACAGTTTCTGGAACATTTCTTGCGTGCAGCTGCAACATCACATCTCACCCAAATTAAACAGTGCTATGTTCAGCTTTAGTAAACTCTTTAAAAACTGAGGTGTTGCTCATTAAGCTGATCCAATCACTTGCACACCCTTGCAGTGGCAATGACATCCAATTATCTACCCGGATGGGGGGTGGCTGTAACTAAGGAGACAGACCAGATCACCTACTAATCAGAAGGTTGTTGGTTCAGTCGCTGGCTGTTCTGATCTACAAGTTAAAGTATCCATGGGCACGATGCTCTCCAATGTGTGCATCAGAGGCTGAATGTTAGAAAGCACTTAGGCATAGAAGAAAGCGCTTGTGTGAATGGGTGAATGATGCATGTTGCAGAAAGCGCTTTGAGTGCTCAAGTAGAGTAGTGCTATACAAAAAAACAGCCCATTTACCATCCCAATCTTGTTCTTTTAGGCCACTAAATAAACACACTTCCTTTAGTCTCTTGATGCTCACATGTGGAAGCGTTCACACTCTGCAAGCGTCCTGTACATGTGTCTGCGTACTGTAAGCGCACGTTGCTTGACCAGCGACTCACAGGACAGGTCACTGTGTGAGCTTAAAAGCTCCGAGTGGCATCAACCTGTCATCATTTCCCACCAGATACAATTTACACACCGTGCTCATTTGTGGAAAAAGAGGTGCACGCGAAGACATACAGATACACACTGTGTGAAAAAAGCTTCAATCTGCTGAATTTTGGTCCCTTTAGGACTGCATCTGTCTGTTGCTACGAGCTCGTTTCCGTGAAAATTCTAATCTGTTTTCTGCTCAAACCATCTTATTACCTGCACTGGCAACTCGGTTGCAAGTGGGAATGAAATGCGGCGTGAAAGGCTGCATCTGAAGAAGAGATAAGGTGGTAATGGCAAATGAAGATGTGATATATTTTGCAGGCTTTTGCGTTTATGTTTATTAATGTACTAGACAGAGAGAAGGCAGCACAGAAAGAGAAAATGAGAGTTGTCACAGTGGGGGTGAGACAGGAAGACAAGAGGAAAAACTTCAAGCTCAGCGTTGCACTCTTGAATGATCAATGAGAATAAATGCAAGAAACGGAAGAGAGAACAAAAAAGGGCCACGACCTCTCACTGCACTCAGCAAGAACAGAGCCCACTGCCATCACCCGGGATCAGCGGCCAGTTTTTAACCACAGGCATGCATATTAGAGCAGGCGCACATTAATTAGTCTATATTGTTTTTAAATTCCTGTGAGAGCCCGTAAATCCACTGCACTCCCCCTCATCAAATCAATACAAACCTAAAATTACCATTAAAACAGGATCACTCAGAGCAGAAAAGCCACATTGTTGGTTGATTATGAGCTAGGACAATAAAAATACGTCTTGAAGGGATTAGTGCTAATCTCTAGTCGCAATACCTATCACATGAATTGCGTGTAATTGGCAAAATCATTATTTTTAGACAGGAGGATTAAGGCATCTGTGCTCCTTTTTGTTTGATTTATTAAAATCAAACAATTAAACATAAGAATCCTGCACTTTATTAACAACGTCATTAAACAATTTGAGTAAAGGCACACAGGGCTTGCAACAGTTGGCACTGGAACATGTGTTCGCTATTTTGATGTGAGGGAGTGAATGAAAGCAGTGAGGACGAAAGGCAATGTGAAACTGCGAAACATCAGCAACAAAGGATGCGACTAAGAAATTATGTCAGTGCTAAATCTTATCCGTTTGTCTGATGCACATTGGAGCATTACTAGAAAATTGATTCCAAGATACTCAAATATCAAGGATGTAGCACTGCCTGTAATAGGAAGTCAATATTTATCCTACAACTCCATATTATATAGATATTATTTAGCCATTTCAACACTGATGGTATCAAAAAAAGACACATTAAACAGATTTAATTGGTCATCAAGATCCATTCGTCCGTTTTCTTCTGTTTATCCAATTAGCATCGCGGTGGGGCTGGAGCCTACCCCAGCTGTGAGCGTGAAAGGCTGGTTACACTCTATACAGAGCCATCACAGGGCTAAGAAGCCATCAAGGTTTCATTTATTTATTTATTTTTTGGCGTGACACTGAAAGCACATCAAGCTTCAAAAAGCAACACTGCAAATTATAGAGTGCTACAGTACCAAGGGTTTCTTTCTTTAGTGTAGGCGCACCCAGAAGTTAGGATCACCCTGGTTCCCTTATTGCAAATCCAAAAGGATGCTTCCATAGGGTTTTTGTCCAGTGCTCATTTTGGAAACTTGCCATAGCACCACATAAAAATGATTTCTATCTCCCTCCAGGAATATCCAGAATGAAAGTGTGTAAAAAGGTATAAATATATGCATTTTCAGCAATGCATTTTCAGCAATGCTGCCATTTGGGAGATTAAGGAAAATAAATTCTTTGTCAAAGCAAAGGTGAGCTCTAACAAGCTAAGGCTGGGTAGCCATTTAATGGTGATCCATTTGTTATTAATTATGTAATGTTGGGTTTAGGAGAAGTGCATTTTCAAGCAGTGCTTTACCCTGCCTTTTGTTATTAACTGGGAAAACCTGACTGGCTAGTTAGTGCATCTGATTTCTCTGCTCTCTGACCTTTAGCTTAACAGAGCATAAAAGTAACTGTCTGACAGTGGAAGAAGGCCTTGCTGTGCCCTTCCCATACTGATGTTAAATCACATGAAAAAGCAAACTGGCTAGAAGCCGTGCATTCACATTTGTTAAGTGCACAGTTTGAAATGAATGTGGTTGTTTTTTGTGAGTCTCCTCTAACACAAAGAAGCTTTTTTAAATGTGTTTTAATGAATCTGAAAGTCCAAATCAATCTTAAGCTTAACTGTAATGTTTGGCGGATGAAAGAAAGGGCTTTTGAAGTGCCATGTTGATACAGTAGCTGTTATAGTTAGCAACAGCAAACACCAATCGCTCTCGACTACAGGTACAGTTTAAAACTCTTGAGCCCAAAACTGTTCAAACAGCAGATGTTGCCTTGCTACACACAGGCTGTATTGAGACAAAGGAAATATATTTCATAGATCAAACCAAACCAAAAGTCACTAACAAGATGAAATTCATTTACAGCAAAGAGGAAATTGTGATTAAATAATGAGGCATTTTTTCCCATGTGATTTCTGAAGCTGATATGGCAATCCAGCATTGTTTGGAGTCTACTTTTCATTTTCTTTTTAGTCTTCACCGCTATCTTAAAAAAATTCTAATCTCTTAGCAACTGAAGGCTCCGCTGTGTTCACCAGCAAGTCCCTAACTATCTGGCTGACATTTGGTACCGCAGATTAATTTTATTAGAACCATTTGCTGAAAACAGCTACCCACGCTGCCCAAAATTATGTGATTAAACTGCTGAGACTCAACCATACCATATAATGTTAAGGGCAATAAGTCCAAAACATTGCTGAGTGCAGCTGCATATTCAGGAGATTATTTAGCAAGGGTTTGTTAATATAAATAAGTCCTTTTGCATTTCACATTATCATTTAATTCACACTAATGCAGCTTTAAAAAAAAATCTCTTGTCTGTGTAAAGATTTTATCAAAAAAACTAAAAACAAAACATAACAATTTAATGGACTAAGCAGATTTATAATCTTTTTCCTCTTATTTTAGGACTGGACTTATGACACAAATGACACCTCGTGACTTTTTTTTTTACATTTTCTGCAGCGGGTTTGTGTGCTCTGGTCATTATCTAGTTTTGTGCAGAGTTCTCTGACTGCCGGCATTTATTCTGCACAATTAATTAGCCATCAAGAACTGAAATCCCCGCTGATGGAGACCAACTTCGGCCGACTCGCTCAAACCGCTCCCCATTGTCTGTTGCTAAGTTATTATGTCTACATTTGGCCAATGTGTTTCTGCTGTGACAGTCCTGGATAGATCCAGTGGTGACAATGCTGGGACCCTCCTCTCTTGTTTTCTGGATCACTGATGGGTGTGAATGCGTATGTGTGTACATGTGTTCTAACTGATGGGCTCTGGGCATTCAATCCATGCTGCTGTCTAATTATCCTGATGTGATGGATGACTTTGATTAAATCATATGATGGCTGAGACAGTCTACGCCTCCCTCTACCTCTCCTCTCTCCTCTTTCCACTCCATGTCTCTTCTTCTTCTTCTGTCACACACTTACACGCAGACACACATATTATATAGCCTGCAATCCTTTAAGCCTAATCTCTCCCTTTTTTTTCTTTCATCATATGATACAGGACTTCAGTAGTTCAGAACAGATGAGCCCTGCTTTCAACATTAATGAAAGATATCCATAAATCATCTGGAGGGAGATAAAGAGAGTAAATGAGGACGGGAATAAGAGAGAGAGAGGAAGGAAGGAAGTGTGATTGACACTAAGAAAAGTAAAGGTATAAAAGATGGCTAGGTAGAGGCATGCCGATGCAGATAATCTGAATATCGCACAGTAAAATGTTAGTTTGCATTGAGAATAACTCGTGTCTTTTTCTTGTCAAATATTCAACATGCTGAAGAAATCTGGAAAATTCTGTTTATAATTTTCATCTTTTTGTGGAGTTTCATTATTTCTTAACTATAAATTCTGTCATTGAGTTCTGCTTGCTTTTTTGTTTAACTTGGACTCAAATGGAGAGATTGTTACCTGTTATTTTTGTCATTATTATTTTGTTTTCCTATTTTCCTTTCAAACAATATAAAACGGAAACTACTGCTTTTGTTGGATGTCCCTTTTTGGTGCAGCATGGATAAGAAGATAACTTTTTTTAAATGTAAAAATTGCAGAATCCCATCTGAATATGGAAGGAAAAAAAATGTATCAGTGAGAAAAACATAAATATAAGAAAGTAAATCAGATAATTTTATTCTCGTTTTGGGTTGCTGAGGAAAACGTTGGCATGCTGGAGTGCTAGGGGAAAACGATTCTCGGCCTAATTCTCTTATCTCCTCCAGATAAGCTGCACTGCAGATAATCAAAAAACTAAATTGATAACCTGTTCTAATGCAGGCTCAGTTCTGTCTGTGGCTACACACACCAAACTGCACACATCCTAATGAGATGCTGTCCTTCAGTGCTACAAAAAGCTGCTGTTTGAAGTTAGTCTCCCAGAACCCATATGCTCACAGCGGGAAGACTGGGCACAGATCTACGAGCTGCACAGACGCACACATGCATTCAGGAATGCCCGTGTAGCCACACACATGTATACCCATTCAGAATGAGACGTGAGTGAGGGGGAAAATGAAGGGAAGTGACTCATCTCTGCAAAATACTCCTCGCATGTCTTTATGTGGACTTGTGAATGAAACACATTGTCACAGGCTGTATTTTAATTGATGTCAAGCCATAAACATCCAAACTCAACATTTTCTCTCATTAAATATACCAATTAATTGAAGCCAGCAAGACTTTGAATGTGAAAAGTCAAGAGGAAGTCATACGTTAGAACATTCAAACTAGACGGGTATTTAGTAGAGCACGTATCGCATATTGTCCTCCCCAAATTTTCTATGTACTGATACTACGCTGCAATAGATACTGTACTACCCAGTGTTGTCATACTCAGTCATAATTTTTTTTTCAGCATTCTGGATGATTAAGTCCAGAATCATCCTTCCATTATTAACAGATTTTGCTAAATGACAGAATTTATGGTCATTTAAGAGGATTCTGACTCATCCTCATAAAGTTAGATGCAAATTTGACCAGATCCACCCAATGCTCATCAATTCTACTTTCCAAAAACCAAGATGTGGAAGGTAAAAGCACTCAAGGGCTCATAATGGGTCTTCACTAATCAACTGCTAATATCACAATGGCTACATCCATCTTTTATAAACACTCTAGAGGTGAAACAGTTTTTCCAGCTGTTTTTGAATGCCCTTCAGAGCCCTAGGATATGAAGGGAGAAACAGTATCCTGGTGCAAATTCATCACAGGGAAAATCAAGAAAAGGCTCACAGGAATAATCAAGCATGCAACGAAAATCACCGGCACCACTTAAACCCAACTCTCAGACCCTTGCAGCCTCCATTACTAAGGCCCCCGTAGACCTCCTTTACTACTCCTCACAGCTACTCCTATCAGGCAGCCACTGAAAAGTGCTTCTGTCCAAAAAGAGAAAGTTTGAGAAAGTTTTTCATTCACACCACAAAATTAATTTTGCACACAACCACAAATGCCGTCATTACTTTTGAATGCAACTTTGTGAATGTGCTCTTATGGTCTCCAATTTAACTTTGACCACATGTATTTGACTTTTTTTTTCTTTTGCTGGAGATATGACTTTTATGTAGAGTCAACCTTTCCCAAGTAAAAGCACCTATACAGGAGAGCAAAAAGTTAAACATAATACAAATCTAGACATTATCTATTATGATAGATATTCCTGTTATGCCTGTTATAATAATGCTTGCATTATTGATTAATCCTCTCATGACCCCATAAACCCCTGTATATAACCAATGGTAAGTGGCTATGCCACAACAATGATCATCCACATAGAGAAGAGTATATGGTAAATGGTAAATGGACTAGTTCTTATATAGCGCTTTTCTACTCTTCAGAGCACTCAAAGCGCTTATACAACACGTTTACATTCACCCATTCACACCACATTCATTCAAGCACTTCCATGTTTAACTAAGCTAAGTGCTTATTATCTAACATTCACACACATTCATACTCCAACGCTTGCGTCGGAGAGCAACTTGGGGTTCAGTATCTTGCCCAAGGATACTTTGGCATGTAGCCCGGAGAAGCCAGGAATCGAACCGCCAACCTTCCGATTGGTAGGTGACCTGCTCTACCTCCTGAACTACAGCCAGGAGGTAGGAAAGACATGGCAGAGAAGACTTATTCTGGTGGAAAACCTATGAATTATTTTCTTATGTGTGTTATTTAATGCAGAGAACAAAAAATCTGTCAGAATATATACTTACCCTGATGACAATAACAGAATAATAAAGCACTGTGGCAACAACGCAAAGCCATTTTAGTTATGTTACAAAGCATTTCCAGTTCTGACAGCAATGTATATAGAACATCCCATCCCACACTGGCCTTCTATTACATCAGATAAAATGCACAAACACAGGGCACTTAGTCTCTAAGTGGCCCTCTCTGTAGCTGTAATTAAGTGAAAGCTTCAGTTTCATTAGCATGGTAATTCCACGGTAAATCCAACAATGGACAGAAAGAGAGGTGCATAACTGTATTAGCTGAGGTGGTGATGGATAAATATGCGAACAGAGAAGATAAATAAATAAAATGACATATTTGAGAGGTAGATACTGTAGATGGAAATCTGTTGAATGGTTTTAGCCAATTATAGAGAAAGAGTAGATAGATCCAGGGTACTTCCAGACAGCAGATGGCTTGTAGAGTGCTGACGTCACAACAGTGAGTCAAAAGAATGGAGGGAGGAGAAAGGGAGGAGGGATGGAGAAAAAGGAGGAGACTGAAGCTAAGAATAGTAGTGCAACCTCGGGCCAGCACAATCGGTCAGCCTGGCCTGCTATTTTTTACTTTACTACTGTGCCAGCCGGGACTTGTCTTGACATCTTTTTATCTACTGTTTCTATCTTACTCTCGCCATAAGTCTCTTTCCAAAATGCAAAATCAACAGTATGGCAACTTCGTCATTTCAATGTTTCTCAACCAACCCACGCATGGTAGTGACAGCTTAAACTGTTGTATGTAGTGTTCGGCCATGACAGTCGACAACAGCTTCAGAAGCAAACATCTCCAGAGACGTGACTTAGTCAATATTGCTTCACATGTAAGATCAAACACAAGATAGGCCATGAAGGAGAGTGAGTGGCATGCTTCGGAATCCCACTTTCTCAGAGCCGTTTCATTGACGTGGGTTAATCCCTGAGGTTCCACGTTTCTCCAGAGGGATGGATATCAAGGACGCGCAAGACAGAAGTGGGATTTATATGTGGGTACAGGTGATGTGTAGCTGCAGGAGTTACATTTATGTGTGATTGTTCTCTTGCCTTCTACTTACCACAGTCTCATCAGGAAATGGTGCTCCATGTGTATAGGTACAAAAGAATGGAAAAATAGCTCGGTCCCAGGCACTCTGCAGAAAGGGAGAGACAAAGAAAAACCATGAGGGAAGCTCAAATAAAAAGCTCATGTGCACATTTGCGACAGGCTGATCACTCTCGGCTGGAAGTATTTAGCTCTGCTCTTTTTCCATTTCTCTACGGTATATCCTTCTCCCCGATATGGGAAAAGCACCCCTTCCCCATAAGCTCCGACCTGCAAATGGGTCCCTGGCGGTGCTTGCAATGTGGTGGAGGATGTGCGGCTGTGCCTGTTGGTCTCAAAACAAGGAGCTCTGCTGACTGCCTTGGTAACACTTCAGCTCCCCTGTTAGGAGCGCTAGGCCCTGGAGCCACAAATGGAGGGATGACAGGAGGATATGACAAGAGGAGAGCAAGATAAGAGTGGAGAGAGTGAAATTAGCCATGGAAATAAAGGGATGGAAATGAGATAGGGACAATAACGAGAGAAAGAAAGAGGAGGGGATGACTCAGAGGCTAACAGCTTAATTGAGTGTGCGCTGCATCCAATTACCTCGTAAAAGCAGCAGAAACTGTGAAATCATTGAACTTCAGAAAAGAAACACACATCGAGGCTTACACGGAACAACACCGTGTCACCTGATGGGAGAACATGTGTGTGGAGCTGTGTGTGATAAGAGCAAAAAGAGGAACACAGGACGCTTTGTCAGTGAGTTAAAATGCTAGCAAGCTAACTGTGCTGGTATTTCAGGCTGCCACAGGGTTCTGCATGCTTTAGTACCCATCCATTAGCATTAGCATTTGTACTGTTAGTTGGTAGCAATGCTTTTCTGAGATTTTTTTTCCTTCTCTTACTCTGTGCCTCATTACAGCTAATGCACACTCTCAGCATGTGTTGCGTTGGTGTTCCACGGCAACAGCAGCTGCTAATATACACACAACATATACATCCATAAGAGGAATCATCAACAAGACACCAGATGTGTTTTAACAGTCCCCTGCAAGGACACGGCAACAGCATGGTATCATTTTCGCTGTGATCACCTGGTATCAATATTTTACTCAGCCAAACAGAGCAGTGTCAAGCAGTGTTGCATTCAGAGACCGAAGTCCTTGCGAAATGGTTTTAAAACATCCATTTGTGTAACAGGAGGCTGTGTATTTTTGCCAATCCTACATGGAGGATGTGCTGCTGTCACTCGTCTAGCAGAGCATGGCAGATGCTCTCACGAGCCTCCATTGATTCGCTGCAAACTGTGTGTGTGTGTGTGTGTGTACATGAGAGTGTGTGTGGGTGTAATGTGTCGCTAGCTAGCTGCAGAGATAATTAGAACACAACTCTTTTGCTGTCCCTGTAGGCCACTGATCCAGCTGCTTTCATCTAATATAGGTCAGCTGTGACAAAGCCCTCAGCATGGACACTGATCAGCCCTGCTGGCTCAGTCATACGCAAAATATGAAGTTAAACTCGTGCACGAACGCACAGACTGATATGCTCTCTCACAAGCACGTTGATGGCACACCACTTACGTATGGTGCACATGTAGCAGGTAAAAATCCCACATTATTGACTCTAAATGTGAAATCTAAAAAAACACACTTCAGATACGTGCTGGTTTCCAACAACACACACAAGAAAGTTTGAGTCAGCTTTCTCACAGCAAAAGAAAATATTGCCAGACACAATCAATGCAAATTCATTCACTTTAAAATCAGTTCTACACTGGAAATGTTTTTTGTCATATTATACTTGCATCTAATACCCAGTGATGCACAAACTGCAGTGATTATTTATATTACTAGGTTATAACACTGTCCCACAAGCACAAAAAACATGCATCAAATTAAAATTGGACACCATAAGGGACAAGATGGGACGTGAACACTATCAACACAACAACACATAAGTATGTTTCAGTGTTTTTAAACAACAATAGAAATATCTAACAGATTGGGGAATGCAACAGAAAGAAGCATCTGGCTCTGAGTAACTGACTCACACAGACAGCCACAACTTTATAACCACTGGACGGTGATGTGAATAACATTGATTATCTCATTACAATGCAGTGCTCTGCTAGGAGCACTCTTGTCCTGGGATTTATGTGGATATAACTGTAACGCTTACATAACCTAATATTTTTGTGGCCCAGCACACACACACACACACACACACACACACACACACACACACACACACACACACACACACACACACACACACACACACACACACACAGAGGCCCTTTTGGGCTGCAGCCAAAGGCTTCATAATTTCAGTTTACATGGCACTCCCCAATGGCTGCAACCTCCTCCAGCCACACAAAGCATGCAATTAATGTATGCATGTAGCACTAATGTTGTAGCTTGATGATTTTATGACTTAACAGCTGTACAACAAGTGGTCATATGATGCTCTGCTGAACATTTAAATCATTGACAGTTTGGATTATTCCTGCACATCAGATTCAGTGTTTGTAGGACCTGCTTTAACCTGAAGGTTACTTCACAAGTGACACAAGCAAAGAGATTGCCCCTCAAAAATGCAAAGAATTTTTTTCTTCAGCCCAAAAATCTGAAAGATGACAGTGTCACAGAGATGCTGTAAGCCAGATGGCATCTGCCACTGTGCTTGTGAGACTTAAAATCCTTAACTGTACAGATATATTATGATTTGTTAAATTTCCTAGTGAATTTTTAAACATCTGGATAGATCCCATGAAATTACTGTGTAATTAGTTAAAAATACAACAACAACAACAAAAAAAAAACCTGATTGAACAAGTTATTTACAAAGAAATGCTAAATGTTTAAAAACCTTAGCACTTATGTGAACTTTGCAATTTCCTTTTTTTTTCTCTGAGCATTGCTGGAAGAGCCATTTGGACCATATTCTCTTTGGTAACAACCACTCTCCTCTACATAACCCCTAAAAATACACAGTGGGCTCCAGCTTATTTAATAATAAATCTCAACATCCTCGTAATCCCTTTTAAGATGCATATGATATACTTACCCACATGCACGCGTGCACTTTTTGCACTCTCACTCTCCTGGTACTTGTACTTGCACAACAACTTTTAGTCCTGCCACCTGAATAATTAGTTACCAGGAGTGACCTCACCAAGGGTCAGGGGGTGCATGATGAGCACAGCAGGGACGGAGAAGGGCAAGGCAAGGAGAACAGCAATTATTTTCTCTTCTTTTCTCCATGCACACCACTCTGTTTCCCCTCAATTACAAAGGCCACATTTATTAGGTGCTACCGCTGATATACAGAGTGTCACTAAAGTGACTAGTTCACCTCCTCAGGTGTTTTATCCAAGCTATTATATTGATGACCAACTCAACAGAAAAACATTATCTACTAGCCTAATATAGTGGACTCACTAATGGGGCAATAATTGGTTCAAATTGCAAAGTTAGCACATAGTGGCATAGCCTTTGGGATGGCTCGATTAAAGGGCAC
>VOQJ01012514.1:0-10839 GCA_015052665.1 Apistogramma diplotaenia
ATTGCCATTTGATACTTTGACATGACAGGCTGGGAGCGAACCATCAACCTTCACACTGATAGATTACTGTTCTATCCTCCGAGCCACGGCAACATTACCCACGGACAGGTCCGTACGACACGCGATGCCTGAGGTGGGCGTGGTCATTTGGAAACGTAAATATAGGTCGTATTTCAGGGACCTGCAGAAACGACGGATGCTTACGTTTTGGTTGGAGGACATGTTGGTTTGGGATCATGAGCTGAGTCCTTCATTTTAGTGTGTAAAGTGTAATCGGGGATTTGCATCTTGCTGTCGACTTTGACAGTAACGCACCTGCCTCCTCGAGAGTGTTCTTGGCTTGGTTTGATGTCGTGAAGTTGAACTACAAAGTACAAATTCAACACATTAAATCTACTTCAGATATTATATCTGCTTCACTTGCCGTAAAAAAACAAGGGAACAGGCTTCACTTGCTGATCCCCTGTGTATAAAACATTTCCTCAGTCCAGCAGTCTGCACTTCAGTCACACTTTGCTTGATGCTTGCTTGACTACAAAAATCGTGTCTTTGTCCAACAAGCTGTGGCCCTAGCTGTTTGCATGAGCGTCAGAGATGTACCATAGATCTGAGGTGCTAGTCACACTGTGGGTTTAAGGGCTCAGGGGTCTCGACTGATCTGCGGAGAGAAATACCGTTTTATTTACTCCATGACAAGATTGCAGTCACTTGAGTTTTGCGTGAAAAATTAGAATGTCTGATGCAACTTTGTGAAACATATTTATATTTACTTAAAATAAAGAGGAACATTATCAAGGGGATGCGACCAAAACAGTGGAACAACAGACACTCTACAGTTTGTCATATATTTCAAGGCACATCATGTATATGTAAATAGATTCATTTTGAAGTTTTACACAGAGCAGCTGACAAAAACAGTAGAACCAGTCTTTAGAAGAGAGAGCGATGATGAGTGTGCTCAATCTCACCTATATCTCCGCTTTGTGACAGAGATCATAACATATTTCAGCACCAGGTTAAAAAAAAAAAAAGACTTTCTGAAATTGTCTGACCCTGGTAGGACACTTTAGAGAAAAAATGTTTTCAGCTGGACCCAAACGGGGAAGGAAAAGAACCGAGACTTATATAGAAACTGCAGCGGGATTAATACTTCCCTATAAAGATTTTAGAGTTGTGCAATTGTTGATAGACACGGTGGGAAATGTGGACTGGATGCTATCCAATGAAAACAGGAAGTGAGGAGAGAAGAGCATAAAGGCAAATACAGTTTCTATGAGCACAGTAAGATACCACAAAGGAAAAAAAAAGTGTGCAGCATACAAGATTCCAGTTGTGTCGTATCTAAACTTTACATTCGAACCTGGACTTTGAGCAATAAAGCTTTTCTCAACACCTCTGCAGTTTTACAGTGAGTTAATTTGCAGCTTTTTTATTGATTGTCTCATTTGCACGCACAACAGCTAAATGAAGTATTCATGTATCTACTCTACAGTGAAAATAAAGATCATTCTTGATTCATGTGTTATATACAGTATTCAACATCTCACTTCTGTCTCATTCAGGTGCAAGCACATTTAAAAATCTCTCATATAGCTTATATATATATATATATATATATATGTGATCATGAAATCCTCATACAGTTGGCAGTGTAGGCTGACTGCTACATACAGATGTGCACGACGCTCACTTATCAACACTCATCTAACAGGAAAGTAAAAGCTTCAGTTGCACCTTGCTAACCACACTAATCCCAAATGTGAAACATTGCTCTTCTGCCCCGTAACACATCTGCCCATTTCCACAATTGGTTCAGTTGTACTCCGTGTTCTTAATTCACACTGACTAATTAGATTGAAGTGGAACAATCACATGCTCCCACACACTAACAGCTTCTCTTAAGTGTGTCACAAGAAATCCAGCTATGACCAAACCCCTGAAAGGAAAACAGCAATCTTACTCTCTCTTCTCTTCTCTTTGGCTGCTTTAGCGTGTTTAAATTAGCGGGGAAAAAACACGTGCACTTTTATATTTTCAAATAAGATAATCAGAGAATATAACATAGCTTGTCTGGAGCGCATAGAGATGAAGGTCTCACATAGTTTTAACTCCAGTGTTTCTGACTGTTGTGCTGCTTCCTTGGAGAAAGTGTGCATGCAGTAAAAAAACGATGGGAAGGAAGTGAACCTGATGACGGCACACTTAATTCTGACTCTGCTGTGGCAGTAATAAAAAGCATAATAAAGATAATGTGCAATAGATAATTAAGAAAACACACTCACAAGAGAGGAAAAAAAGAGGAATTCTTCTTTGGAAAAACTGTAACACATTTTTAACTCAAACTGAGATCAGAAGAAGGGCTAATAAACCGTCTGCCACCGAGTAATATTGCGAGTAAGCTACTGGTTTGAATGCTTGTGTGGTTTGTTGACATGTTTCTTCCTTTCATGTTTCATTGCATGCAAAGAAGCAAGTCACATGCTTACTGCAGCTGCTTGTCTGTCTGGAGAGCAGGCACAACAGGCGAAAAATAGCTGATAAGGCGACTCTCCGGCGGTTGGAACAAGCTGTGGCTCTTTGGCCACAAAGCAGAGATCATCCCAGTTTTCTGACTGTTGCTGAGGCGTGATTGATTTACGGATTGATTTGAGTTTAAGGGGTTTTCAGCAAAATTGGTAGTTGTTGGTCTTCATCAGAGCCTGCTCTTCTTCCTGGTGGTCACAAGACTGGTCACAGGGGCCATCGTAGCACTCGTCACACCCCTCACCCTCTGTGACCTGCTGCTGCACATTCTGGTACATTAACTGTAGAGAGGCAACATTAAACTGGTGAGTTACATACAGCATGATCGCAGATTCCATATTTAACAGATGGAAGGGGATGTTTTCATGGCGAAATAAATAGTGGCACTTTTTTTTGTTTGTTTGTGTGTCTTCAGTTGGAACAACACCCAGACAGACTGTATTGCAAAGAATCGAATTCATGTAATTGGTTTGACAGCACAGCTAAATTTGTTCAAAGAAACGGGTTTTCCTGAGGACATTTTGGCTGGTCCACTTTATGTTTTTGGATATTTTTGATGAAAACAGTCTAGAACCATGAGGACTTTCGGACTAACCCACCTGTTCCTGCTCAGGTTGGTTCCCAAGTAGCCTTTCGATCATCTGGCAGATTTTGCTAAATGTTGGACGCTGTGTAGGCTCCAGATTCCAGCACATCTGCATAATAGTGTAGCTGAAAAAAAAAATGGAAAGAACTTAAGTGTTCTTCTGTGCACAAAAATAATTTGTGGTATACATTAATGGGGCTTTGCACTCCTATTTTCACTCCTCAGACACTGTGGTGAGAATTCAAGGAACTGGATGAAGCCAAACTGGATGAATAAGGAGAGGCTTATAGAGGTTGTGACGCAGTTTAAAAAGAGAGACTTGTTCATGAGGACCCTTGCCCCTCCAGTCCCATTTAGTTGCCATGAAATAGCAGTTACATGGCTTCCTAGCTTCAAGATCATGTGGCTAACAGGCAGAACTGAGGCCTGACTCACAGCAGAACAACAGATGATTAGACCCTGACTCAGATTCAGTCCATTTCCACAGCACAGTTATTCCTGGGTAGTGTGACAGCCATGGTAAATCAGCACAGACAGATGTAAGGGCTGTATGACAAAAAAACCCCCCAAAAAACAAAACAACAAAAGCCCAAAGACAACGAAAAAAAAACCCCCTCTGTCTTCTCAAAGAATGACTTTTAGATTTGTTTAGTTTTAAGTTTGAGGTTGGGAGATAACCCCAGATGCAAAGTAAATTCACAAATAATGACAGTGCTTTATGAAGTTATCTCATGTTTCAGATATTTCAGATCTTAAGCCGCGAGACTGCAGGAGAGAGAAAAGGATCTTTGTTCATTCATGAAGAGCACTTGGAAATGAGACTGTTTGAACTTCAGGATGTTATAGCTTACTCAGAATCAGCCGCATTTATTAACCCATAATCTTAAATTAACTTGAATGCTACTAGTTAAAAGCAGGTCCCATTGGTTAGTAAGCATAACCACATTATTACTCCTACTATTACTACATGCTGCCAGCTGATAGGAGGTCAACTAAGCCAAACAAGCGCCAAAACCTTTAATGGGATGATTTACCAATGCACTGGTCATAAAAACTCTGCTGATAGTCACTTGATACTCCAGCAAAACTCAAATGATAATCAGGTGATGTTAATCCTGATCTGGACAAAATTTAATTGTTAGAGAAAAAGGAGGAAGCAGTGACCCATATCTGCACGAACCAGGCTTCATGCCGCTGAAGCATCAAACTTACATCTCAGGTGGAGCAAAGTCCGGTTGGCACATTTGGTAGCCGCGCTTCACCATCTTGTAGAATCTGGAGTCCACAGCTATGCTGGGGTAGGGGCTTTTACCTGATCGTGAATAACGTGATGCAATTCTCAGAAGCAGCTCGTGAAATAAATGGAAGTAAGCACAGGAGACAAGGTTACGCATTCTTACCCAAAGAGAAGATCTCCCACAACAGGATGCCGTAGGACCAGACGTCACTCTGGATGGTGTACACGCACTCAAAGATGCTCTCGGGGGCCATCCACTTCACTGGCAGACGTGCCTTCACGCACATTAACATACAAATTAAATGATTCGTAACGGATGCTGCGTAAGTGATATTTAGCACATATCAGCTCAGGCGCTTACATTGCCCTTCACCACATAGTTGGAGTCATTCATGATGTCCCGTGCCAGTCCAAAGTCACAAATCTTCGCCTCCCTGCGATTGGTTAAGAGCACATTCCTAGCAGCCACGTCTCTGTGAATACACTGCACACACATTTCACACTGCTTAGCCCAATAAAAAGACAATTTGATCAGTACATGTCATAATTTAGCATGAAAGATCAAATAATGCATAATATCAAATTACAACGACAAATAAATATGCAATGGAAAAGATCCCTAATATGCCTCGAGGACACAGTACCAATAACTGGTCCTGGGCCTTTTGCCCAGTGTCTTGTCCTGTTATTGTTAATCTTCACTTTGTTTCTTAGTTTGCTTGATTAAGTTATGATTAGGAGTTTCATCTGTATGTTTCTCCATTTGGCGTCTTCTTCATCCTGGCCCCTTTGAGTTGTCCTTGGAAAAATGGTAATTTGAACTCTTTAACTATGTTGTTGTAATGAAATTTTAGGCTCATGCTTGAGCTTCTGGTGTTTTTCCCTGCCTTCCCTATCATCACATTATGTAACACCTGCTGCCAGTTAACCTCACTAGGACTGAAAGCCAGTGGCCTGGGTTCGAGTCTGACTTGTGGCCCTATGCTGCACGTCTTGCCCCTATTTTCCTTTCTGCTCTTCTCTGTTTCATTGTTTAATAAAGCATGAAAGGCAAAAAAACCCATCTAAATCACATTCTGTTCTTATTCACAAATTAGTCAGTGTCAAAGTTCTAATTTGGTAATGGAGTATTAAAATCACTCACATTTTTGCCTGCCAAAAAGTCAAGGCCCTGAGCTACTTGGAAGGAAAATCTCAGCAAGTCGTCAATATCCAGGGGCCAGTCACCAGTGTCCTCACACACAGGGTCTACGAAAGAACGAGACAGAAAGTCCCAGAGTCAAAACTGATGTTTGTTTTTTATTAATCTAACCTCAGGTTGGCGATGGCGCTTACCTTCAGACGATTCCATATTTGGCAACTCTGGTAAGCGGGCGGGTCTCATCTCCAAGTAGGTGCTCGAGGTTTCACTTGAGATCCCGCTATCGCTGTTTAATGAAAAACAAACATTAAAACAGCTGCCTCGAGGCGAATGTTTGTTGTGATTTGGTGTTATATTGATAAAATTGAAATGAATTGAAAAAAGAGGCACAGAATGGGACGATTACGGCGATGTCAGTGACGTGATATATTTCGCGTACCCTCTTTCATCAAAAGCTGCGTGTTTGTTGACTCACCTTCGAATGAACTGCTTCTGATTGCAGATGTTCTTGTAGTCAGAATTTTCCATGATGTCGGGAATATTCATGACAAAGTTCACAAACGTCTCTGCCTTCTGGCGCAGGAAGTTCAGGAGGTCGCCGAGGCTGCAGTACTCAGTGATCACAAGCACTGGACCTGATGAGGAAACCCACTATATTATGATCCTTGAAATGAGCTTGCATGCTTAATTAGACTAGATTTTCCGTGATATGGATGACTTTACACTTTCAATTGCAATGCTGTCATGTCATCAGTGTTCTCTGACCTCCGTAGGTGCAGGCTCCAAGCAGGTTGACAATGTTCTTGTGGTGTCCCAGGTGGCTCAGGATCTTCAGTTCAGACATTAGAGCCTCCCTCTCATCTGAATGGGCACTGGCTGCAGAAAAAAGGGTCTAAATATGATGCATTTTACACAGTAGCAACAACGTTAGCTTTGCTGGTCAATCCGACTTGCTCGTGTAAAAAACCCAAAGTCCTCTCAGTTACATCTGACATGTTCTCAAAAAAAAAAACCAGTGTAACAGTAGCTCCAAACCTTTTAACATTTTCACAGCTACACGCATCACATTGTCGTCCTTTCCCAGGCCGTAAGCTGTGGCCTCAACAACTTTTCCAAATGCACCTGCACCCAGGATCTTCCCTGTTTGTAGAGGAAATACAGAGATGAGCATTTTGAGTTCAACCAGAGCTGCACTTCACAGTCAAATCTTCAATTATTGCTGTTATTTTATTCAACACGGTGAGAATTTAGTCAATTTCAACATGTCGCAAACCTAGTTTGAGCTTGTCTCTAGGGAACTCCCACTTTTCGTTGTAGGGCAGCTGGGTGGGGTCAATGAAGGTGTAATTGTTGCCATCTCTTGCCTCAATGATCTTCCAGCGGATCTCATACCTGGGCTTCTGAAAAATAAATATGACGACAGTGGAAGCGGATTAAAATCAGGCTCACTGCTTTCTTTAAATGTATTTGGATGATGAACATGCTTCAGTTTATTTCTCTACAATTAATTTTGCTACATTTTATTTCACTATGGTTGTGTTTTAAGAAGGAATTCTACCTGCTTATATTTGTAAAACAGAAAAATGAGCAGCACAAGCAGGATGGTCAAAACGGCTGCTGCTCCAATCAGGATGGGAGTAAAGGGCCAGTCTGTTCATCGGGAGGGAAATAACAATGTTATCAGATTGGACCTGAACCACATCCAGTAAATGTGCTACAGAGAAATAAGAAACACAGAGAGCTTTGAAATGAACGGACGCACGATCGAATGCTCACCGTTAACATCCATGGCAAAAGTGTCGCTGCTGACGCCAGCTAGGTTAAAGGCCACGCACTCAACTGTCATCCTCCTGTTGGAAAGGCCCACAGTGAGGACGCTCTCCACTTCCACGGCCCCGTACTCCTCCCTCCTCTGGAGCTCCACTGTAGCAGCTTGGAGAGGGACTGGCCTCTGCAGCCCGGTGGTGTTTTCTTTGCACCTGCCGCGTCACATCATGCACAGTTAGAGAGAGGGAAAAAAAAAAACTTCCAGGAAAAAATCATTCAAATGATTACAGTTTACAATCAGGATGGAGATTAGGTCAGCTCTTTTCTGCACAGTTATACTTACGAGGGTCGTATTCCGAAACACTGATACCAGATGATTCTGGGAGCTGGATAGCCATAAGAAGTGCAGGTAAGCGTGGTTACATTTTCCCATTTCACAACAGCAACAGGTCTCTCTGCCAGTGGGAAGAAGACAGGGGAAAAAAAACCCATTCCTTAAGTTGCCAGGAAGGCCTCTCAGGTTGACTGACTGCAGATATGCAGCCATTTGGCAGGGAAAACTAAATGGCTTTAATTAGTGTTTATTCTGTCACTTACGATACATTTGGACTTGAAACATAATGGACCCATTGGCTAATTCACTCTCCGCATAGAAGGTGTACTGGCCCTGCTCCTGTATATTCATTCTCTTCAGCTGCAGGGTGGCATAGTATCTAAAAAAAAAAGATGGAGAAAAAGAGGAATGTCTAAAGAACCAGAAGTGACTAATTTGGTGGCTTGAATTCAGACAGATCCTGCGCATCACTGCTGAATTAAAAAAAGAGAACAGCATTCTTCCCTCTTCCAGTTTCATGACCTGAGGAAATATAATGATCGTGGTCAAATCTACACAGAATGCAAAGACAGCAAATTTTAACTTTAGAAAAGGTTCCTCTTCTTGTGGTACACTTCAGCTTTGCACTTTTTCTAAATGCACTTCTGAGACGCTAGAATGATGAGTCGGGGTATTGTAAGTTTCTTTCACATGGAACTATTTCAGTTCACCTGTTGTTGTATCGGATGAACTTCTGCTCCTGTGTGGATGTGGCGGGAGACGTTGGTGTCTGCCATCGGTGCTTTGTGATGTGGGGGTACGCTTCGACGAGCACGACGAGCTCCAGATCGTCTCCCTCGTTCACCTCGACCGAAAGACCGTTGTGGGCCAGTTTAGGCGACAGCTGGGATGACAGCCTGATGTAAGGCTTGTCTGCTCAAACAATGGAGAAACAGTTTACTGTCATTTTTGAACGGTTAATGACGTGAACACTTCAAGCTCTTTAATATCACTTGTGAGATCTTAGGCTGTTATTTTGTGGCTCACCCACAACCAGCAGGTATGTGGTTGAAGTGTTCACCCCTGCTTCATTGGAACCGATGCAGGAGATGTTTCCTGTGTCTGCGAGGTCCACGGCAGGGATGATCAGTGTGCTCTGTATGTCCAGGCGATTTTCCCCATTGGAGCGAACACGCTCATCTATCGTGGGGATCTGAAGACAAATAGATAAAGATGGAGCTAAAAATCATCATTACTAACACCGTGAAACTTGAAATGTTTCTTGTACTGACTGATTTGGTTGTATATTTCCAGGTGACATTGTAGTTGAAGTTGGGATTGTGTGTTGTGCATGGAATCTTGACTTCTTCCCCAACGATGCGTACGTATTCGTCTGTCTCCAAGAAGACATATGGAGGGAGGCGAAGCTCTAGAGCGAGAGGAAAATTGCATACAAGTGTCAAACTGGTGTTGGTTAAGACAACTCTAGGATAGCTCTGGTGAATGATTTTCTCACTCTGAATGACATTGAGGAGAAAAGCCTTAGAGGTCCTCTCCACTCCGTTGAGCTTCGCCGTGCAGACGTAGTCGGCATTAAAGCTGGGGTGGAGGCTGTGGATGAGAATGCCACGGTGTCTGTAGACAGTGAAGTTCATTGCAGGTGGCACGGTGGTGCCATTGTTCATGCGAAGGCTTATATCTGTAGCTTGTGGGTCGGTCAGCAGGCAGGGCAGCAGGTGGCTCTCACCCTCCTTCCCCACCACCTGCAGGGATGTGCTGCTGGCCCAGAAAACACGACTTGGATCTGGAAGAAGGAAAATGCAGTAGATTATAAAACGACTAACTGCTGTGAAATTTACACAGAAGACTAATAAATGCAAACTTTAAGAAGCGTAAAGTAGAACAACAGCGACTCACCTTTTACATACACGTGCACCGAGGAGGTCGGTTCACGACGTGAATCGGTGTAGTAACATTTGTATGTTCCAGTGAATTCTGCAGTGGGACGGTCCACCTTTATGATGCGCACAGTCCCATTGACCCTGGATACGTAGCGTCTGTGTTTGGGCAGTCTGGTTTGCCAGTTTACAGGCGCGTCACCCTCACACCTCAAATCCAGAGGGCTTCCTGCTCTGACCACCACTTCAGAGGTCCTGACCACCTTGGAGTTTAACTTGATCACTGGACGCCTCCACTCAGCTGAAAATGAGAGATGGCACTTATTTGAAGTAGACAGAGGGTTGTTATGGTTTCTTGTTTTGTTTCTTCTCTGAGAATTCCTTCAAGATATTGTTTCTCTGTGCATCGTCTCGTCTGCTCCATGATTCAGATTTATTTTAAAACTATGATTCAGGAAACACATTGAAGACTCTTGGTTCCATCTATACTTGAAACTTCTGCTTTTTACCTTGTTATATCTAAGAAGTGAAGTACAAAACTGTAACTATGGGAAACTTCAAATATTGCTGTTGTAATATATATATTTTTTGCTTGGGCCCTTTGTCTTTAACACCAAAAATAAAACTAGATACACATTTAAGAATTTCTACACACAAGCAGGGAGTAATATCAATCAGGCTTTTCTAAGGGAGGAGCTTCTCACAATGAGCCTATCCCCCGAGGGGTTAATAAAGCATATTTTTGCAACAAAGAACACTGATGTCTTTGATTGCTTTGGTGAGAATCTTGAAGTTTGTAGAAACTCAGCTGGGTAGCGCATTACATCAATGGCTGGTTGCAAATCACCAACACTGTAAAGGTTGAGGCGTTTTTCCAGCCTAAGCTAACCTTACAGGTCCTAAAGGTTTCCATTTGGCCTTTCTTACAGTCTGCGTGGAATCTTGAAGGAGAACTGAGATTCCATGTTCAGCAGTTTGTATTCACCACAGAGCAGAATGTTCAGCACTGAAAATGAAATATTGTGTCCAGCCAGCGTTTTATTTCTGATCTCCTGACGTAAACAGCAGTGTAAACAGCTACCTTTACCCCACAGTCCTCGCTCAGCTGTCTAAATGAGCTATTCATGCAACCTCAACATGACCCAGTATAAACGTCATACAATAATCCACCAGTAAGCAAAGCTAATTCAGCCAGACCTAACTCAGCAAAACAACTGATGCTTTCATTTATGTATTGCAAATACATAAAATTACAATTTGATGGCTGCTGGGTGATACTCCTATGTGTTGTTAAAATGTATCACAAGAACCCCCCCCCCCCCCCCCCCCCCCCCAACAGAAACCTTAAAAGAAAAAACGAAAACTGCTCTAAAA
>VOQJ01012514.1:20682-35287 GCA_015052665.1 Apistogramma diplotaenia
CCCCCCCCCCAAACACACACACACACATTATACAAAAAGGTCCTTTGTGCAGCTCTGAAAGCTCAAGTCTGCTTGTCTCACCCTTTCCTCTGGCTGAGAGGGGTGCTTCCTCTAGAGATGAGGCAGTTGTAGTCCTGGTTCTTCTCAGCATAGTACTGCAGGTAGGTGTGCTTGTTCCTGTGCAGGTAATCCACCAGGTCGCCATAGCGACAGTACTCCGTCACCAGGTACAGAGGGCCTGTGATTGGAGAAGAAGTAAAGGAAACATTTTTAAAATTAATTTTGTGGAAAATGGGATGCAAAAATGCAAGAATCACTCATCATCCAGTTCATGACAAACTCGGTCTTTGCTTTCAGCACTTTTAACTGAGTGGATTTCTTTAGCTTCACTTTGCAAAAGCAGGAGTTCTAGCTGTAAAAAAAAAAGCAATTGTAAACTCTGGATGCATCAGTTAATGCACTTTATGTATTCATCTTTTATACACAAATATGTTTAATCAACCTCGTTTAAAAAATACCTCAATTACTTAGAGTGCAACACATGCCAACACACATTAACACATTATCTATAATTCAATGTAATCATGAACATACTGTATAATGTAGAAGAGGAACTCATATCATTAACCAACAGTATTGAGTTAACTAACTGATATCTGAGTCGGTGGTCATCTGAATATACTCACTATTAGATGTAACAGATTCATGATTCATAGGAATCTTTTCTGATAATACATTGACTATGAATGGTAGCTTCTTAGCTAATACTTGGAAACATTCCATTCCATTCTAGTGTAAATCAAAGCACTGTTTAAAGAGGTTAGACTGAAGCGTTTAGAAAGTCTGGTGAGGTAGTATAAAGAGCCATTTAGAAAGTATGTTACGGTAAATGGACAAAGAGGCTGGTTAGAAACCTTATTTTTACTTAGTTGACTAATTTTGTCTGTTTTTTATCCTTGTGCCCTATTTTCAGCAGTTTTGTTTTTAATCACATGTAAGAAAGCTGAGAAGCCTTTCCTTTCCTTTGGTCCAATGAAGTAACTTTGTTTCTGGGCAATGAAAATGTCAACAATATTAAGATAAGGTAGTCTTTAAGCATTAAGCAAATCAAAAAAGAGCAGACAGTCATGTGTAGTAGCGTAGTATTTCACACGTGCTCATCGTGATGCATGCTCACCATGTTTGGTGCAGGCTCCCAGCAAGTTGACGATGTTGAGGTGAGGACCCAGGTGACTCATGATCTTCAGCTCTGACATCAGGGCCTGAGTCTCACTCCTCCGGGCCGTAGCTGGATGTAGGAAGAGGGGGAGCGAAGGGAAGAGGAAGATGGAAAGATGAGATGTATAAACTTAGGACAGTTGGAAGTAGGTACGAGAACAAGAGCGCTAAGAACACTGAGAGCAGGACACACTGTGTCTTTGCCAAACTGCTCAATGACCTGTGAGCTGCAGTTTGAATCAGGCTGGCAAGAAAACTAAAGCTCAGCGGGCCGCTTGCTCTCTCTGAGCCCACAGGAATATGGCACTGGTGTCACAACATCTGACAGCTAAGCAGGGGTCTCTATGCTGTTCACACAAGTTGCGCACATGGCTTTCTGCTTTGTTTTTATATTGTAGGGCTTACATTTCAGCATTTTCACTGCCACCTTTGTGCTGGACTGGGAATGTGTGAGACCGTATGCAGTTGCCTCAACCACCCTGCCAAATGCTCCCGATCCAAGAGTGCGACCTGCAACACAAAGAAGAGCTCAGAAGGATGGAGTGTGAATGGAACACACATTAGACCCACAAAAAGATGGGAGAACATTTTTCATTCAAATAAAACTGTCAGTAAATACATGCTATTTCCCAAAGAAGGTGAGATTATAGCAGATGAATAATATTTACAAAGATTGCATGTTTTTCTTGAGCTTGGGATCCATGTTGTTTGTATGGGAGCAGCTGATTATTTACAGCATAGCATTAGGCATAAAAGTTTAAAAGTTTTTTATAAATAAAGCTTTAAAAGCACCATCTTAACGGGTTTCGTTTAGTATTCCATCGTGGCCCAGACAGCACAAAAACCACCCACAGCACTACAGCCAGTGAGTAAAAGCTCCGGTTTAAAATGCTTGTTCTTTTCTAATGAGCAAGCAGGCTGCTAACTGGTCTGTTTAGAGAAATAAAAAGAGGCAAACTGAAAATGGTTTGATAGTTTTCAATCTTTGTTTATGCACCATTTATTGCACATTGTTGTTCCTCATACATTTTTCATTACAATAACTTTTTATTTTATGCTGTTGTCTGCATTTGCTCTCAGTTGTCAGATCATTTATTGCTTTGTGATTATGATTATGATTTTGGAGGCTCATTCACTCTTCCCTAAATTTGCACAAACTGGCAGCACATGCACTTAAGTCAAGTTAAATTTGCCACATACTGGTTTTCTTAACATGTTTACATCAGACCCAGTTTCCTAACTGATTCCAGCTCATCTCTGTCCTTTACAAACGGGGACTCACCCAGCACCAGATTGTCACGGGGCATTTCCCAGGCCAGGTCATAGGGCAGGTGGATGGGGTCCACGTAGATGTACTCATGTCCATCCTGGCTCACAGACTCTATCACCTTCCATCTGATCTCATATCGAGGTTTCTGAGAACAAATGTATACATGCATGTAGCATTGCTTGTGAAGAAAACTCTAAAAGCAATAAAAAAAAATGCTTAGAGTTTCTCTTACCTTCCTCCAAACTGCGATGAGGATGATGAAAGACATGATAACAATGACCACTAAGGCTAAAACAGCAGCCAACACTGCCACCTGGGAGAAAAGAGCTGCAATAGGCGAGAGGACACAAAACATGAGCCACAATATGAATAACACAAATCTACACATGCTGGAAATTCATTTATAAGTAGTTAATTTTATTAAAATACAATATAATTTAATCCTGTATTATCATTATGCATTACTCATTTAATGATAACGTTTTTATGGTTACATAATAAAGACCTAAAATATATAAGCAGGAGATTCTTCACGCTGACACCTACAGCTAGACACGAGTTTGATGTCTCTTTTGTTGATGCGCCCCGCTCGGTTGCTGGTCTCACACCGAACTGTGACCTGCTGAGGCGTGTGGAAGGTCACCTGGCTCCGCACCTGGCTGACCTTACGTGTCTCATTATAGGTCACATTTGTCTGGATGCTCAGCACCTCTGGCTCTGGTATCAGTGGCTGCCACAATGCTGTCTGGTTGCTACATCTGCAGAAATTAAATCAGAGGAAAAAATATTTTCAGTTAAAGACGACGCATTGAAAGTAAAGTGTGTTTTGGTCACCACCCCTGGTCCCTCTGTGACCGTTTAGTGATGAAATAGGTGTGACTTACTGGAGCATGCTGTCACAGCTGTACCACTGTATGGTTGGAGCTGGGACTCCCTCAGCTACACAGGTCACCAAGTGTCTTTTCCCTGTGAGACTGTGGTCAGTCAGGTCTTTGATCTGAGAGGGAACTAAACACAGGGTGGCAGCAGCCATTAATCATACTGACTGGGAAAAAAAAGAACAAAATCTGGCCTCAGTTTGTTCCATCCACAAGCACCACTTTCAGACAGTGGGTCAAAAACTGGGATAATTTCGTTTCTTACAGAAACAAATATGGCTCACCTTGGACTTCCAGGTCAAAGGTCAGTTGCTTCCTACTATCTCCATTGCTAACACGGACAGTGTAGAGGCCCTTCTGCTCTGTCCTGACCCTCACTAAAGTGAGGATACTGACGTACCTGAGGTAAAAGAAATATCAGTGAAAGATGTTCGCAGTAATATCTGAAAGTGTGGGTTTGTTGCAGATTGGTGAACATCTGTCAGTCTTTACTTCTAAGAAACCCTTCCCCTCTAAGATGCTCTTTTCATACCCAGTCCTGTTACTGATCTATTGCCAGTGAATCTAATGAGTTGTAAAATGTTCCTCCAGCTGTTTCTGTTTAGCGCCACTTCCTCTTTTTGCTTCTGTCCCAACTCTTTGACGCTGCCATCACATTCTAAATGAGCTAACGTTTTTCATGAAATAGTAAAATGTCTCAGTTTAACCATTTGTTTTGACATACTGTGAATAAAATATGGATTTATGCGCTGTTCAAATAACTGCATTCTGATAGTGTGTTAGTGTGTTTACATTTCACACATCGTCTCAACTTTTGTGGCAATTAAGTTGTCAACAAAAAAACTGTTCTTTTTGGAGCATGTTTGGATTATAAAACTGTGTATGGATGGATATGGGCTGTTTTACATGATAACATATGGTAACTTATGTATCTCATTATCAGAGTGCAAAGTACTTTGTCTCATTGGCTGTACAAAGTTCTGAAGCTTTTGCAGAACTTGTTAACATGGGTTGCTTATTTCTGTTTACCTGTCATCAGGCTGGCGGCTGATATTTCACTTAGATTTTTAATGTGTGTTGGCAAGAATGTGAAAACGCGGGCCTCTAATTGAAGCTTTATTTGACATCCGGTTGAAAAACATTTGTGAGTTGTGACAGGTATTTTGTGTTTATGGTTCCTGTGTGATGAACGATGGTGCCCAGACCCCGAGAGGGTATTGTGTTTCTCTCTGTGGAGAGCCTTATCTGGTGATGACTGACAAGAGCAGACTGACCTGTGGAGGTTGTCACCCTGTTGTAGGTCCTGGGCTAATTGTTTAAATGTTTCAGGGCCTAAGAAGTGACCGGGTGCTTTGTGTATGAAACTAAAGACCCTGGTTGGATGTTCTACCTTATTTCATGCTCTTGTCTCATGATGATGGTTTTGTCTCCCTTGATGCTGGCGCCATCCTTGGTCCAGTGAACCTGTGGGGGAGGGTAGGCCTCGATCTCCACTCTCAGCTCCACGTTCTCTTGTAGATTGGCTGAAACGTTTTGTTGCTGAGGAGGTTTAATGTCCACAAAGCCGTTTTCTAATAAGAAAAAAGATCAGCATATATGTACTCAGTTTAGTAAATATTGTAAATTATTTTTAATATAACTCTCATCTCCTTGTAGTTTGCTAGGACAATGGAAAATAGGTGCAGGATTTGTACAATTCCAAGCTCCCTGAAGGACATTCAAAGCTCTTCTTTCTTGCTTTCTTTCATTGGCTGCCTTCTCTTTCGTGACAGAATCATGTTTTGCAGAAGGCTTTACAGTAAAAGCTCATTACATTTTTAGATAAAACGCATGTTGAAGTATGCATATAGCTTTCATTCTTTATTCAGGCTGCTTTTCTTGTTCTAAGGCTTTTTGTTTTTCTTAGCATGAAACCATTGTTTCTGTAATGCTGCTCTTCATTCTTGAACTTCTGTGGTGAGACACTATGTGTCTTTTCCACTGAGATGTCCAGTGTGCACCATTAAACTGTCCTGGCCTCCTGCTTTTACTAAACATGGAGGCTCAAGCTATTCAGGGATAAATATAACACACCTCACTGCAGGTGGAATAAGCATTAACTGACCTATAATGCATGCAGTGACGGTCAGGAGACAGAAGTACCATATGCTGAATCCTGCCTTAGATGCAGACGTACTGTATGTTAGTATTTGAAGTCAAACCTCGGTTACAGACACACTATGACACTAAATATAACGTTGCTGTAACCACTGATTTAAAGTTATGTTTCTCAAGATATCACTCAAAGGAGCCACACCGTGCCGGAGGTTTATTTCACACTTTGAACAGAAATAAACAGAACTGATCTTCATTTCCTTTAAAAGTAACTCCTCTCCCACCGTAACATTGAGAGGTTGACATAATAAGCAGTCGTTCCTATGTCAGCAAAACATAATAATAATCTTCGCAGTATCAGTTTGTTTTACTTTTGTGCCTGTGTGTGTGTGGGGGGGGGGCAAGGTGGGAGAAAGGTTGGGAGTGTGGAAAGGGGTTCGGGCTTACTAAGCACAGTGATGTTGATGCTGGCAAAGGCACTCTGGTCTTGGATACAATCGTGGACGTGGCAGGCGTAGTTTCCACTGTTGTCCACTGTGGAGTGAGAGAAGACGAGGAAGGACCGCATGCTCGTGGCGGACAGGACGTCAGTCAGTGGCTCAATTTTATTAAGCTTGAAGAGAGAGGAAAAAGAACGAGATGGAATACTTTAATATGATTTTATCATCATTAGACTTTGAGTGGCATTAACCTTTAGTTTACATTAAAATAAAAAGACAAATTCATCACCAAGAATTAAACAGAGATGGTCCAACTCCACTGTTATCTAAAAATTAACTCAAGCAGAACCAGTTGTTACAATATCTGCACCATATGATTTATGAGTAGAGTTTCACAGGAGAATAGAAACTATGAGGTGTGTCTCTACATCTTGATATCATTTGGGCTTGGTCAAGAGGCCTAAGAGTGATCACAAAGGGAAAGATGAACAATAGCACTTGGTTTGCTCCACTCCTACTCACCTCTCTGTTGGGAATATGCCAAGAAAAATTCACCAACTGCACTCCGTGCACTGTGCAATTTACTATCAGTGGTTCACCCTGCTTCAGGACCGTCTTTGAAGCATTGATGTAGGCGTCAAGGGCCTCTGGGACTGGGATGAGGAACGAAAACATGAGGAAGAAGAGGAAATGTTAATGTAAGTCTCCAGTAAGACGGGTCATGTTATTAAGTTGTTTAAAAATGCACAGGTAAATTTTGTTCTAAAGGTATTTTGGAAAGAACTATTACTCTAATAAGCTCTTCGACCTGAACACCTACCTACAATGCTGAAGACATAGAAGGCCTGAGAATCTCTCACTTCCCCGTTCAGCTCTCCACGACACACATAATTCCTGTCCTCCACCTGCGCCTTGTAGCCCTCACTGGGAACATACACCCCAGCTACGGGTATGTCAGTGTCCCTCTCGTGCAGGGTGACGCTAATGTTTGGGTTGGTGACCACACAGGGGACGGTGCTTTCCTCGCTGGTCTTTGATACCATGCCATGAATGCTCTCTATGAACCACACTTCAGGATCTGCAGACAGACGCATCACTCATTAATTTTTTTTAGCTTGTGCATTTAGGAAATACTGCCTCCTTGTTTCTAATTAGATATGACAAACAATTTTTATTCAAATGATTCAATGCTTCTTCCTCTGAGACCTTCCTGGGTGTTTCACTCCACTATTCTATAAGAGCTCATTCAAAAGTCTGCATGTTTTCACAAGTTCTTGATTTATGTGCAGCACGGAAGTGGGAGAGTTTTTTTTTCCTAATTGTACTTAACAGTCAGCTTTGCAAACTCTGAATCAGGAAGTTAAATAAAAGGTAAGCAAACCAGACCCCACCTGGGACAAACACAGCCACCTCCTCAGTTTCTCTAGTGTGTGGATCAATGCACTGATACACGCCTGTGTGCTTCCAGCTCACACTGAACAAGGTCAGAACACTGGATGTGGGACCGCTTTGCACAATCTTGTAGTTCTTATGATGAATTCTAGCTGGCTCCAGCTGAAAGTATGGCACGTCGTCCTTCTTAAACCCCCAGGTGGTCTCTCCCGAGCCAGAGCAGGTGAGTGTAAGAGAGGAGCCCTTGGCCAGAACAAACTCTCTGTTGCCGGGCGTGATCTCCAGGCAGCTCAACTCAGTGCAGAAATACAGCAGAGCTGCAGTTTGGACAAGAAGAAAAAAAAAAGGTCACGATGGAGGTCACAGAGACTGCAGCATGAGGTGAAAGGTTAAATCAACAATGTAAGTCAGATCCTGCTCTGTCGCTAAATGATGAAGGATGTGAGTTGTCTGCAGCAAGTTAGTGGGAGGATGATGACACCTCGTCAGTGATAAATGCATTTAAAATGACAGAGTGTGAATGCATCAGTTGTATTGTGAAATCCCACAGCTAATAGAAAACCAAAGTTCCTTTATTCTTTGAGAATCCTGTCCTAACCACAAATCTTGCAAATTTAATAAAATACAAGTTACAAGTTCTACCAAATTATTACACCAAATTATTGCATCATCTATCCAAATTATCTTAACTATGACTTTGATATGTTATGAAAGAATCCCAGTCTTGCAGCATCTGCTTCAATTGTAAAACGCTCCACCCAAGCTTGGCTTCAAGCTTCTCGCTTCCCTGCAAATCACCTCCGCTTCCTTTTGCAGGCTTTCGCTTGTTGTCTGTAAATTGAAACTTTGTCCTCACCTGTAAATGTGAATGTCAGGTGGAGCGGGGATGCTGTCACCTTCCTCATCACGGAGCTCTTTGATTCCCTTTGTGCTGCAAAAACAACAAAAAAAAGACGATTTTCAGAAATATTTTGCCTCACAGATTGTTTAAGTCGATAGTTAGAAAAAAAAAGAAAAAAGAAAAACTCAGAAAAGGAACAAAACAGCAGAATCCTGTTTTATATTCACCCCAATTAAGACACAAGTTGAACAGAGTTAACATCTGTCCATGTGAGCTGAGCTTCATATCCTGATGGATTGGTTCCTGCTCTCGTAAGCTCCACCAGGTCAGGTTTAGTGAGAAAATAAATCTCATTGCATGTCAGAACAAACTGCTTCAAATGAAAGACATCAAACTATACTCTCCTCTTATTAAATGGAAACAAAAAGTATTGAGTTTGTTGTCGTGCTGCTTTCTTTAGTAGCAACCGGCCCACACAGAGAATCCGAGGTACAGATGCATCTCTCTCGCTGGAGGTATTTGATGCCTCGCTGCACCAGGACAGAGCAACAATGTCTGCCTCTTTTTGTTCCTGGTTCACCAGCTTTCTGCCCACTAACAAACGGGTCACTGTGTGCAGCTTTGCAACACGCTCACTGGCAACAATGCTGCGTCCGAGCTGTTCCACAGACACGCTGAGCCATTAATTGGCTTTGGTAAAAACAGAAGTGAAAACGAGGGCATTCACAAAAGCCGTTGACACAGGAGTGTATTTGGAGTTCTGAAAGGTTGCTATGGTTTTGCAAAACTAATAGGGTATCGTGTTGTACACCAAAGTGATATCAGCATCAATCGATTCAGCACTTATTGAGGTCAGAGTGGACTCATGCTTACCATCATCAAGACTGTTATCAAAGACCTTGAAGCTCTAATTGTGAGAGCACAGTGAGAGGCCAAGGGGAGGAGGGGAGGGCTGGTTTGCTGTTATGTTTAGGATAGGGGTTAAGGCCTGCAGCACACAGGCGTCTGGAAACAGTTAAGGATGGATCACAGGCCTGTGCGCGAGAGGGTGGGAAAAAGAACGAGAGAGCGGAAGAGTGATTCTTGAGAAGAGCGAGGGCGGAGGAGGAAGAGAAGGAGTGAGCCAGTGGAAAAATTGTGAAATGTATCTTGAGAAATCGTACCCCCATTTAACATTTTTATAAGATAATGCACACCCATTTTACCACTTCTATTTTAGGAAATTGGATCATTTTCATATATAACGTGATAGAACATGTGTTTTAAGATCACATTTCTCCATCTAATCAGGAACATCAAGTCTTCATTTAACTGAACATCTTTGGCACTGTACCTTCAGTGTGTCCATCAAGGTGCACAAAATTACTGTGTTGTTTTTTCAGGTATAAAAAATAGCTGACAGAACTGAATATTTTGGTAGTGGTGCTGAAGTACAGAAAGTTCTGTGACTAACCCAAAGCCATTTACTCAAACCAGATACATGTTGTCTCTCTAAATTAACTGCCTTTGGCACTTCCGCTCCCAAAACGAAAAGCTCAGAGCTCTTGAGTTGCTCCAAAAACATCACTGGTCCACTTCCTCCCCCGCCTCCTGCTTCCAATAAAAAGGGGTGAAAGAAAAACAGACAGAGAGAAGGACAGGGTGAGAGAATTTTTATGTTTTTATTGTGTCATAGTTCATTCACATGTGCACGTAAACATTCTTAGTGGCACGTAGTGGATGCTGGATGCATTTAATGTACACACAAACACATGTTGTACTGCAGCCCAGCCTGCCAGTCATACACACACTGCCTCTACATGCACACAGACACGCAATGCACACAGAAACAGACCTCTCCCTCCTTTTCCCCTTTTTGTCACTGGTTTCGGTGTACAGTTCATGTTCCCACAGAAAAACTGAAACTTTCCCAGGGCTGCTGATACACTTGGGACCCTGCTGGTGATGACGGCGAGAGAGGAGGGGGTCACCCCATCCCTGGGGGCCCCCAGCAACATGCGACAAGGTCCGGTCCACTGAGGAAGCCATACATCACCACTCAATGAGTACTAGTAACCTCAGTGTCAACGATGGCGACAACAGCCAAACGCAGAGATGCCAAAGGCATGTGTCTTTTGGCAGCATGGAAACTAACAAATGTCTCTGTGACTGGCTGCTGATGATAAGCTTACTAAAATGAGACAAACTGGTACATTAAGGGCCACTGCAGGACACGGCTTTACAACTAAAATCAGATAGCAGACATTATGCTGAGAGTAGCAATAGTCCAGCTGTTTTTTTAGTGCTTGATAAGGGACAGAAAAATAATGTTTGGCTCTTGTAATATTGACCGATGGGCATTGGGAGACTGTGACCAGAAGCCTTTGAGAGGGAAAAGCGACCTGAGGCTGCTCCCTTAGTCACAAGGGGTCGCCATAGCAGGTAGCTTTGCATGTTTGATCATGCTGGATGCGCTTCCTGATGCAAAAGGATTTGTGTCTGTCCCAGGTTCAAAAGCGCTTGAACGTGCAAACCATGTCAAAAGACCACTTATACAGGAGTTTGGAAAGTGAACACTACCACAGGAGAGACACTTTTTACACTGAGATTAATGCTCATATTTGTCCTGGTCAGATCTTTGTGTGAGACAGGAACAAACGGGGTTATGAAGCCTTAAAAGGGTCAGGCCACTAGTGAATCTGCCAAGAATATTTGGCAACTTTTCAAATATGTTAATATGCACTTGGTAGCAGTTTGATCCCCGATCCACAGGACAGCTCTTTGTCCGAACCAACAGAGTCATTTACAGTAAGAAACGTCTACAATGCCCATAATTAAGTCAAGTGGTTCCCAATTTGAGAATTAGAACCTGCGGAGTACCGTCAGGGATCTGGAAAAAAATTCTAATCCAGATGTTTATTGGTGTCTTGAATCTTTGAAATGGGATATTGCATTCCTGCAGTAATCTTGTAGGTCTGAAAAAAACAAATCAAAAACAAACAACACTGTTTATGTTAGTGATGGCATCGTAATCATAATGGGGGATAAATCCTTATCACTCTGCACGAGGCTTCCCACAGATGCTGGGAATTTGGTGGCTGATTGACCTTTCTTGGTTTTCATAAACAATCCTGCTACACTCAAAGTGTCACCGGCTAATGAGAAAAAACACTGAAGTCAACCTCATTGGGATGCACCCAGCCCACGCTGAGCCTTGGGATACAGCTACATGTATAAACGCCAGTCCCCAGCACCCTGTAATCCCACTCCTGGGATTATCTATATATACTGTAGCTGCATGTTTTAGTTAGACATCTGGCAATGATAAAGCAGTCTTCAGTGAGGTGGGAAAGGCTGTCAGAACCACATTGTCGGCAAACTGTTTGCTTGAGTGTCTCCCGGGGGGTGGGGGTAAGCTTGCACTTGGAAAAAAAAAGGGGGGGGGGGTGTAATCTTTAACAAAAGAGATGGATTTCTGAAAAGACTCAGAAAGTGCAGCTGGAAAGCTCCGACTTCCTGTACAGGGAAATTTTGCGGGCTTGTGTGGGTGTTAAGCAATGATGCATCACTGACACAGCAGACCATCACAACCACTAAACCAAATACTTCAAGAAACAACAATGAGTAGAAATCTAACTGCAGCAAGACTTTTGCAAGGAGAAAAAAATAACATCTTTGATTCACAAACTTAAACTGTAAACTCACAACCAGAAATAAGAAAAAAACCTGAAACAGAAAGAAAGAAAGAAAACAACAAAGAAAGGCAAGAATAGACCAATTAGGCCAATGACAAAGCATGACAAACCATTAACACACCACAAGAAAACTACACACAGTGGAACAAACAGCAAAGGGAGCATGCAGACATGTGGAACATACCTTATGGGTAAATCCACATCAAAGCATAGAGTGAGACAACAGAAGGAGCACACACGCAGACTTGCATCACAGACAGCGATGTTTACTCTACTGAAGCGTCCAGGAAGCCAAAATATGAAAAAAAACGAAACCTCTCCAATTTAGCGGTCACGTCTTTCCAATGAAAACAATTATAGCTCAGAATCTGAACTATTGCTGGAAATTAAGACGTTCATAGGACATGTGTGCTATCTACAGCGCAGAATAAATGTACATGTGCCACATTTGTCTTTTTTGTTTTTATGTTTTTGCAAGGATGCAACGTTTTCTTGACGTATCTCTGAAGAACAGGGCTTTGGCAAGCTCTGTGGGAAAAAATTGACCCAGTGTTTCTTTGTTAAAATAAACCTCCATTTTTATCACTCGTCTTGGACGGCTCATCCCCCCTGAGGAAAACCTTCTGGTCTCTCTGCAGCAGACCCATGATGCACTGTTTCCACCCCAGGCGGCCCCAGTGTCCACCAGCTTCAATAGCTGCAATATGACTAATGCACACTTTGTACATTACAGGAGGTGTAATAATGATAATGCACTGCATGCCTCTGAAAAATTCACCTACAATCACATACATGTAAGTAACTTTTAGCAGGAACAGTTTATGGAGATTGTGTGAAATTTTATACATTTCTATACAATTTCAACTGCAAGGGCAACTGCAAGGGAAAAGTATCTTTTTATTTGATCAGTTGTATATTCTTGAAGCAATATATTACATTTAAAGTGACATTAAATAATGTCACTGTCCACTTGAGCAGTTTCACCAGGCTGATGAGGACAGGAGGAATATTTGCATTTACAATGACAGTGTTCTTTCTGACCAGTAGCTAGTTTTTTCAAAGTAAAATAACACAGGCCGACAGTGCCAAGATATTAAAATAACAACTGCATAATGTAAATTTAAAAATACTACATACTAAATATCATTTATTTTTATATGTGGTATATGTATTCATTTTTAGTGAAATAAAGGAACCAAAAGTCGACAAATGTTTACCTTTACATAATGCAGTAGAAACAAACAAACAAACAAACAGCCATTATATTTAAACTCTGAGACCATCCTCAAGAAAAAATATCATAATGCTACAAGCATTAGCTCCAGAGTCAAATTACCAAAAAAGGAAACAAGACTTCTCTTTCAGGCATGTCAGAGGACATTGACCACCGGGGTATCTCATGAGATGACCTGCTATCAACCAGGAGGAGGGTCTTCACATCTCAGAAAGTGCTTGAAAAAATATCATAGTTAAGTGGCAGATCGGCATTACTAGAATGATAATGAGAATAGCTTGGCCTGTAATCAGTGATCCCCTTCATATCTGGAGACCCTTCTCTCAAACCATTGCCAAGCATCCTCATTGAAACACTTGAAGCAAAAAGCCATCCAGTTGTTTGATCTGTACTTGGCTAGAAGTAAACTTTGACAGAACATACTGTCTGTGACCCGTAGCATAAAAATATCTGTAGGAACTCAGCTATTCCAGAAATGTTTCATACATGCACTGCACCCTTGAACTCAAGACATTGGAAGAGCACTGAGAGTGACAATGTCCAAACCAGTTTCATGCCAGTTTTATTTATAGAGCACTTTGTGCAAGACACCAAACCACTAAAACGAGCAACACAGCAATAAACTGAAGTTAAGGACATACCAGTGTCATTCTGTGTTAAAAACCAAGGAGAAAAAACAAGAAATTTTAAGGTAAGAAGATGGTTCCAAAAAAAATCTCCATTGCGCCTGGTTTTCACTTCACTCTTGGGGATTACCAGGAGCAGCTGGACCAGGGACCTTGAGGGGAAGTATGGAATTAATAGCTCAGATATATACGGTGGCGCTGTTTTAGAAACAATAAAACAATAAAGAATCCTTTCCTAAGTGAATATAGAGCCAGTGGAAGGAGGAAACCATGAGATGTTCCAATTTTTCAAAGGTAAGACAGATTTCACCTTCAACGACAGAATTAATCTGCTTATCTAGTTTGAAATCACTACTGCAGCAGTAGGTTGAAGTCCAAAAGAGAAGCAGCATAGATACCATTAGATCTAAACACAATAATCTTAGTTTCATTATCACTGAAATGAAACAAATTAAGAATATCCACGCTTTGTCCTTTAGAAGCTCCAGTAGTGGTTTAGAGAAGCTGATATAATTTATTTTTTATAGACATGTAACTTTGGGTATCATCTGCATAAAAATGACATGCAAATCAGACAAGACATTGAAAGGACTTCACCCTATCATCTCCCAGCTTAAAGTCCATGCAATGTCCCTGTGTGAATAGAGCAGTTTTACTGCCCGGAAAATTTGCACACCCTCCCCCTGCACCAGCTTTGCCTTGGCAGAAGGATAGAGCACACAGGAAGAAGCCATTAAATGCTGGTCCAAATCAGGATCACGTTCTTTAAGCATATAAAGTGCACTCTCTGAGTGTCCTTCCAGTTGAGCTAATCCATCTAATTTTAGTATCTTTAACAACTTATGCTGAATCTAACAGTTTTTGCCAAATAATGCATGTCATTCTGTACCATTCATCTTTCCACTGTAGAGCTTTTTGTATTACAACATATTTTCACG
>VOQJ01012515.1:0-15144 GCA_015052665.1 Apistogramma diplotaenia
CGAGTGAGCATCCACACCAATAATCTGCAGCTACATAGACAATGACAAACGAGCACAAAGTATTCATTCATCATTTAATGCTCAGTATGATTCCTTTGATGGCTTGGTTTAATAGTTAATGACTCACATTAAGATTGGTGGGAGCATGTTTAGCTTGTGGCAGCACCTCTTTAATGTTGTTGATTCATCACACTGTCTAAAGCAGGGACTTCAAACTCTTATTACATCGTGAACCACATACGGCCCACTTTCATTTTAAGTGGGCTGAACCAGCGAAACTCCTCTTTCTGTCAGTGAAAAGACATTTAATCCTATTTAACACAAGAAAGAGAAGTACAATTCCAACAACACATCTGCTGCTGTAATAAATGTAAGAGTTCTGATGGCTTAAATAAATATGCAAAATTACAGACAACATTCTGGCTGCTTATTTTCCTGTAATTACTATAATTACAGTTACATTAATTCACAAAAAATGTCCTCTTTATCAGTAGGAAAAGCTGTAAAATATATGAAAATAAGATGTCGTACCTCACATTTTTTAAAGCCGTCCAGTGGGCCAGACTGGAGTCTTTTGGCCAATCCTGGCCCCCGGGCCTTGTGTTTGACACACCTGGTCTAAAGTATTGCTTGGATAAGAGGTAGAGTCACATCAACTGCACAGACTCCAGATGAGTGTAGTTCTTCTTTTGGCCACTGTACACCTACCAGGTAAAATATTCAACTTGGCAACCATTTAAAACCCATGTTTAGAACCAATTACAAAAATTATTTTGGTCTCTGTGGATAATTTCCCCTTCAGTAAAACTGTAAAGTGGGGTTTTAAACAATAACAACAACTCGATTTTAGATTTAGGGGCATAGTTGCCTAACTACAACTCTTAAGCTAGCTAGTTTAACCCTGTAACTGGCCACACTCCGTCATGTATGTAGTACTTCTGAATTTGGTGTGGCCAGTTACCAGGTTAACAATTTCCCAGCTACATTATCATGCACATAGATTAATTCCCATGAAATTGCCTGTGGCATGCATGACCTAATTTGGTTGAGATAAGAGCTGATGTAATTTGCTATATTTGTTAGCTGTAATGTTGCTATGAAAACAGTCTGAAGCTACATAATGTCACTGTCTGCAGGTTCACAGTAGGTTCATTCATTCCCACTAGAACCCAAAACACATTAATCAATAACAAAATCAAAGTTAAAAATTGCTTGAGATTTCCAACTGTAGAGCCATGTAATAAGCATGCACAAATACACGGGCAGGTTTTTCAGTTCATGCTGAAACAACACAAGTTTGTTGTATCAAGTGAACTATTTGGGTGGTCTTACATCATAAAGCAACGCTCCGGGGGAGCTGAGAGGTATTTTTGTTCTACCTTGAATAGTTCAGATATCGTCTCCTGACTGGCTACTATAGCTTTTCTTATGGTATTGATTTATTAGATTTATTAGCTCAGATAAAGCCGAACCTGGCATTAATTTAAATGCAGCAGATGTTGTTGCAGTGTTGAATAGCGGCAGATTTTGAGGTGATTTATAAATTGAAAGTAAAAGGGCTGAGAAGCTGTGTTTTTAACATTTATAACTTAGCAGCTGAAATTTTAATATGACAGTAAAACACAGCTTGATATAAAGATGTTGGATGCCTGCTTGGATAGGAAGAATTGTGTTATTTATGGACGACCTACTAATCAATTGAAATACAACCACACAGAATTAAAGTATTTAGAGTCCCGGAGTGAATTACAAGAGAGCTGCCAATGAGTTCCATGTATGGCAGTACTTGGCAGAAGGCTTCTCAAAGCAGAGAGTGGAGAAAAATCCCTTTTGGATGGTCTCATCTCATCTAATGGGGTTCTTGATGACACCCCTCTCTTATAGAGAGCAGTGGTCAAATACAAACACAGAAAGTTTATTATTTTCGAGATTAAGGAAAAAATAAAGGTGGCTTCCTTCTGGAGGTACCACAGTGGGATTAGTATGAAAACGGGAAAGCTGCATCTTTTCCCAGAAGCGACACGTGGTTGACATTCAGACTGAAAACAGAGCTCGTTGTTGAGCCATTCCAGTGCTGCTGGCGTTATTGTTTTCTCTGGCAATCGCTGTTATTCTCAAAATCTAGATCAAGAAGATAATTGAACCAATATGTCTATGTTGGGAAATTAGAGAATAAATAAAAAACAGATATTGGCAATGTACCTTTGGTACTCGGGTCTTTGTTGTTTGAAGATGATTTTATACTTTTTCACATGAGTAAAGTCATCTCAAGAGATTGTTTTTTTTTTTTAAGCTCTTTCGATGGAGACAGATAATAGGAGACAGACGAGCATTAACAGTTTCGTAATAATGTAAGAAGGAATTACTTGCAAACCAAAAAGTAATTTGCATGCGATACTGTGGCCTTATTATTCAACAAATTATAAAACGTATAAAATTAAGAGCTTTTATAAAATGATATAGTCGAAGTCTTCTGTAACTGCTAACATTATGAAAAATGTGTTGTTTGAAATTTTATACAGGGGCAGATTATAGTTAAGATGTATGTAAACACTGGCAGTGTTTATGTGTTTACAGTGCCAGAGCTGCGCAGTGAATTCTTGGCTCTTCAGGTTCTTCTGTTTGGGCCTCACAGCTTCTCAGTCAGGGTCAGTCGTCACATTGGCTCACTCATCTGCTAAGAATCTCGCTGCTATCTTTGAATTTGAATTTTGAATCTCGCACCCCTAAGCTCATCCTGTCTTATTGGTTTCATCTAAGAAATGTGGCAAAAATCAAAGCCACACGCTTTCAGTGTGTGTGGTTATATCCATAATGTGAAGCACTTTATAACACCTCAGATTCAAGAGGAACAATGCATTTTCTGTCCTGGTCGCGGAGTGCTGGACTGGCTCTTCATCCTCTCGAGGATATTGTGTGCGTGAGTTTGTCCATTCAGTCTACATGTGTTTTGTGGACTTGGAGAAGGCATTCAAGCGCATCCCTCTGGGTATTTTGTGGGAGGCACTGTGGGAGTATGAGGTGTCTGGCCTGTTGTTGTGGGCCATTCAGTCCCTGTTCAACTGCAGCCAAAGCCTGGTCCGTATTGCCGGCAGTAAGTTGGACTCATTTCCTGTGGGCTGCCCTTTGTCACTAATTCTATTCATAATTTTTATGGACAGAATTTCTAGGTGCAGCCAAGTCTTGAATGGCTTCTGCTGTAGTAGCCTCAGAATCTCATCTCTGCTCTTTGCAGATGATGCGGTTCTGTTGGCTTCATCAGTTGGTGGCCTCCAGCTCGCAGTAGAATGGTTCACAGCAGAGTGTGAAGTGGTTGGCGTGAGAATTGGCACCTCTAAGTCTGAGGGCATGGTCCTCAGCCAGAAAAGGGTGGAGTGCACACTCCGCCTCAGGGACGAGTTGCTGCCCCAGGTGGAAGAAGTATCCGAGTACTTTGGGGCTGCGTCTGCAGTGATGCAGACAGTGCACCGGTCTGAATTGGTAAAGAGTGAGCTGAGCGTAAAAGCAAAGCTGACAATTTACTGTTTAATCAACATCAGAACCCCCACCTATGGTCATGAACACTGGGTAGTGATCGAAAGAATGAGATTGTGAATTCAAGCATCAGAAATGAGCTTCCTTCAAAACTTTGAGACATTCGGGATGAGCTCAAAGTAGAGCCACTGCTCCTCCACATCAAAAGGAGCCAGTTGTGGTTTGGACCTCTGACTAGGATGCCTCCTGGGTGTCTCTTAGGTGAGATGTTCTGGGCATGTCCGACCAGGAGCAGGACAGACCCAGGACACTACTGGCCCCCCGGAAGAGCTGGAGGAGGTGGCTGAATAGAGGGAGGTTGGGCTTTTCTGCTCAGGCTGCTGCCCTGACGACCAAGCCCTTAATAAGCAGAAGAAAATGGATGGATGGACTTTATAATTATATTATTATCACATTTACAAACAATTTAAAAATATATTTATACTGAAATAAGCATGTAGTAATATTTTCAAAAAGCAGTGATTTATGTCTTTGAGTTGAGTTTTCATTGACATGAGAGGGTGGCATCATTCATTACACAGAGTGTTGTTATGCAGCAGGCCTCTATCAGGCACTCCAGATTAAAGACAAATCAACAAAGTGAGATATTATCATTCCACATTTACCGAATTAAACCAAGCATGTGTGGAACCACATGAAATGGATGCAATGGAGAAGGAGGAAAATGTTTTATCTTTGAAAGCAATATGTTGATATAAAATATAAAAACCTCCCCCTCAAAATTCAAGCTGAAATCGTCACACTTGAGCACCTTAGCAGGAACACATAGTTTCACTAGTGACAAAAACAAGCATCTCAGGTTGGTGGATTTTTTTTTCAATCTGCTGCCGTCTCTGTGCTGTTTGCATACTCTGCCGTTCACACCTGTGCTGATGATTTCCCCGTTAAATAGTTTGTTGAGGTAAAATACCAGAGAGACAACAACAGATGGTCCGATAACGTACCTGTCAGCAGGCATGAGGGAGCGCATGAAGCCCCACTGTGGAGCTACTGCACACGCTCAGACCTCCGTGTTTGTTTGGAGAGGCTGATTTTACGAAGTGAAGCATATCTGATATTGATAGGCGCTCAAAAGGATCCCACACTTTATAATCAACATCATTTTGCTCATAATAGAAAGGAGTCAGTTTGAGCATTTATGATATATTGTTTCCCATGTCTCATTTGATTTACATTAGAAAAGATTTTAATGCCAAAAAACCAACAATTATTTAACAATAGCAGATTTAATCAAACCACACCTAAATAGATGCTGTTGTTTTAAAACTGGGGATTCTTATTTTTCTTTAAAATATTGAGATTTTAGAGAAGAAAACATTTCAAGCACAATACAGCGTGTGTGCTGTAAAACCATCAAGTTGATTTCAGTGTTTCTCACCTGAAGCCAACAAAGCAAGAAAACTTGTCGCTTGCTGAAAGTTACTGCCAAAAAGGAGTCAGCTATTTACTCGCATCACACTGACATATTGTGTTTGCTGCATTTTAACTGGCAGTGTCACCAGTTGATGGATGCAACAAAGGCAGGCAAGAGAAGGCAGACCAGAGGCGCAGACCTCAGGTGTGAACAGGTGTGTGGGTTCACTGCCATGCTGGAATGGGAGCGGTTCCAGGTGCACAGCTGCGGGGTGTGGCTTTCACTCGCTCTCTCTCTCTCTCTCACACACACTCACACACACACATATATATGTATACATACATGTACACCGTCCCCCCAGCCTGTGTTGATATATTGAGTCTCTGGGAAAACAGGAGAGCCGGGCTGGGTGGGGTTTCTGGGTAAACTTGATCTCGCTTTAACTTTGAACAAGGAACTCTGAGACAGAAGAGAGACTTAATTTATTGAGTCGAGGGTTAGAGGGCGAACGAAGGGAAATCGTGATGGGGGAAATCAAAGGTTCTTGAATTTTTCACCTGTGTGGGCGCTTTGTGTGTTCCTGTGTATGTTTCTAGGTGTGTAGGCGTGAGTGATCTGTGTATATTTAAGAGACAGTGGGGCCAAAAGCAAACAGAATGACAAAGAATGGTGTTTGGGAGGTTGCTTGTCTGGGAGTTAAATGTGTAGTAGTCTGGTTTCCACGGAAACTATTGTTCTTATCAATCCACGATTAAACAACTTTGGTAATTTGCAATCCTGCTGTAACACATCCTGGTGAATGTCTGTTGAAAGAATCAAGCTTCTCTAAGCCCTGGACAGAATCAATCCAAGCCTCGGGACAGATTAGGGTTGAGACAAGCTCTCTGTCTGCAGGGCACATCATCTCTAGGTCTTCTCTATCAAAGGTCAGAGCAACCAAGTGAGGGGGCGTGGTAATTTTGAAAGCAAAAGTGGGTCACTGGCTTCTGTGGATGGACTCACTTGACCAGGACGTACACAAGCCCACACATGCTGTCAGGGGACGTGCATGCTGTGTGCATGTGTGTGTATGCGGACGGTGATGCAGGGAAACCATCATACAGTAGATTGCATGTGTGGATTTGGAGCTTGACATTCTGCAGCTTTAAATCCCAATTTTTCTTATACAATGTGATCCCACAGTCCCATTGACTGCTAGACAGTGTGCCAGATGAGCAGTCTGACCTTTGCTGTCCTTGGAACAGTTGATGCTGTGTAATGTATTCTGCAGTTGATTCCTTTTTTTTTGTCCTATGAATTTTAACGTTTTTTTTCCCCTCTCTTCTCTCTACAGAACTGAGTCTTTCACTCTGTATCTTTGCACTGCTGGATATTATTCTTCCTATTACCTCTCAGAACTCCAATCACCACTTGTCCTGTGGAGAAACAAAGCTGCGAGACGCAGTCAGAAATGGAAGCAGCACAGGGAATGTCAATTTCCTCCAATCGGCTCAGAGGACAGTTTTTTTTTTTCCTTGCGGGGGAAGATTAGGTTGATGCCAAACCTGAGATCCAATGAGTTTAAATGTGCTGAAGCCAGCTTGGATGAATCTGAAAATGCACCGAATTCCCCACAACAAAGCTCGAACTATCAGTGTTAACCTATTTCACTTCACCTGCAGTCCCATGTTATGAATATTTTGCCATTTGCAGCTGCTAGTGATATTCCCTTTAGTATCAGTTCAGCTGACAGTGACTCTGAGGATGCCAAGAGTATCCATCAGAATCCATTAGTCGTCTGTTACTAATTACCAGTGACTCTGGGGTTGATTAAAAGAAATCACCAAGCAGCAGCACACACCATTATGCTAATGAAAACTCATTTAAAGAGGCAGAGAGGGGGGCGCCGCCAAGTATCTGGACGACTTTCCTGTGCAGCCGGGCTGGCTGAAGTAAATGGCTTCTTGGACGGCATGTCATTACAGGACTGGAAGAGAAGCAAGCCTTGTGATAATGGCAATGATGATGAGGAGCAGGAGGAGGATGATCATGGCAGAATTTTAATATACTCGTAGACTACACTGACTTTTTTTCTCTTTTTAAAAAAATCCCTGCTCCTCATTTGCATTTTGCCTATTTCTTTGCCTGCACTTGCCCTGTGGCTCCAAACGCCAAATATCTTCTTGGCAAAAGAAGAAAATGCACGTTTGGTGTGTGTTTGTCATAATTGATTTTCTCATTAATTAGGGACCCTTCAGGGGAGAGAGCAGGATGCCGACACAAGCTCCTAATCACCATACACTGATTGCTTTAGTGACGATACGTTTCAATAAAAAGATTACAGAAGTTACAGACATATTCATTATGAGACATTGATCTTTCATCACATAAGTGATATGAAGGTTAATTGTCCACTTCATCATATTATGACACACAAAAGGAAGATTAAAAAATGACCAAAGAAAACAAACCCTTACAGAGACACATAATTAGAACATTTTAATAATTAATTAATTAATATTGTATAAACAACTCAAATGACTTTGTAAAAAAAACTGAACCAGGTGAAATAAGAGCTTTTTGTAGTTCATCAAACTGTGTCACCTTATTATCAAATTTACCAAATAAAAATTAGCAGTAAACAACAGTAAACAAGCGGATGGAGTAGCAGCACCTGCCATTTTAGCAAAAATAGTTATAATAGAGTCCATATTTTGTTTTGCATGATTCACACTTCAGAATCATTCTTATTTACCTTCCTGAGCCCTCGGAAACATTCAGTTTGAGTGCTCCTTTAATCTAAATTAAGATGCTACGTGATGATGTGCTCTCACTGACATCACACAGAACCCGGCTCAAATAACTTACTTGTGGATAGGCTGACCTCAATGTGTGAAATCTGAGCCATGTTTAATATGAGCATCATTGTAACAATATTGTTGGGACACTGTTTAAAAATGCAAGTAGAACCAGAACACCATATATTTCATATCATTCACTCATCCTGAGTATATAAAGTGTTTCTGATGGTCAAATACTTACAAAATACTTCACTGACATGTAGTCAAATAGCTTTAAGCAAAGCTATAACTATGAATGATCAAGAGAAGTGCAAGTGCCTGTAAATTAATTCTGTGGAGGAAATTGATAAATTAATTAGATTCTTCCACAGTATGAAGTCATGAAACTTTTATTTTTCATGAGTGCCATCCAGTGCATAACCTGGAATTATTTCTGACACCTAGCATGAAACCCATGGATTTTAAAGTAACTGCCCTAATCCCCTGCTTCCTTTATTTGATGAAAAATGCCCCGGGGCTTTCAAAGGGTTTCATCCTCATGAAGTTCAACTCCAGATCCCTTCCAGCCCCTGAGCACCTGTTAAAGGCCAACTACTTCATGGCATCTAATAAACAGCTCCAACTCTTGAGCCTCTCTCACAGCGCAAAGACCACTTTTCATCCCTCACATCTGTGATTCCCCCAGCATTCCCCAAAATCCCCTCGGCAGTTCAGTGATCTTTCTCAGCTGTTGGCGTGCCCTCGGACCAGGCTAGGCTTGCTGTGTGCTCCAGCTGCAAGCTTTGCTGTGATCGTGGGGCCCAACTGAAGGGCACTATTGTCCATTCAAGGGGTTCACTGTGTGAAAGGTCAGATGAGGGAGAGCCTGTGCTGCCTGGCAGGAAATGAAGGTGGAGTGCCAATTTGGGTGATAGTGCAAGGCTGGAGCCTGAATAAATAAAGTAGTTCAAATAAGGACAGACTAAGTTGAGTCCAATTTTTAATTTATTTTTATTTTTTAACTGTAGGTGTGTGTTAAACTTAAAGACAAAAATCTTTACGCGTAGTTGTTCTTTAACAGAAGCTGTGAAAATGTGTGTTTTTCCTCAGCTGGTGAAGTCATGGCAGCGTGCAGGGGAGAGGCTGAGAAACACCGTGCGACCGAGAGAGCAGAGCGCGTCACAGATGTGTAGATAAATCTTCATTTCTTACCCAGTTAAGCAATTCAGTCATCTTCAGAGGCAGCACTGCTTCAAGCCAAAGGCACCTTTCACAATTCAGAGAAAGTGCAGAACAAATTGGAGAACAAATAGTCACACTGGGTCATTCACATTAGCCTCGGGAGGTGGGCTGGCTACAAGCAACAATGACTACTATGCTGACACTTTTTAAAGTGGAATTTATCATAAATCTTTTATTAGCTACTGTCTGAGTCCTCCAACCAAAGGCATTCAATGAACAAAACATTTATCAAAGACGAGTCGAAAGCATTGTTACCAGACTGCAGCTATTAGAGCAATTTCAGTGGGAACAGAAGACACTTTTGATGAATATTTGTTTTGGCTAAAAAAAGGTAAGGCTGCAGTGGTGACAGCAAGCCAGAGATTCCCAGCGTTTGTGCCCAGTGCATCTCTGTGTTTCTGGCAGATGGGCTCAAATATATCTAAACACACAGACACAAAAAATACCCACACATTAGTCTATCTATGTCACAGTGATTGGATTTGAGCAAGTATCAGAATCGCACTTGGGTGGGACATTTAGTTTCTCCTGTCCACTTTTCTGCTCAGTTACTTACTGTTTCCCAGCCACCGGTAGGAAAACTGAGGCCTCTTAACAAGACAGCTGACAGCTATTGTGTACAATTAACTAACAACACTGGACCTGCAGACATTTAGTGTCATGAGTTACACTTAAGATAGCATTTAGCTTTTGAAATAACATGTCAGAAAATAGCAAAAACCTGAAGACATTCAGTACAGAACAAAAAAAAAAAAGCAGAAAATCTTTGCTTTAATAAATGACTTTGTGGCGGGAAACTGCTCATCGGCTGCTCCATTATTCACAGGAAGTCACAACAGCAGGTAGCTCAGCATATTTGATTTGGCAGATTGTTTTTTATATTGGATGCCCATCCTGATGCAACCCCAAAGAGATGTGTGCCTCCTCCCTAGAATTGAACTTGTTTGGGAAATGTAAACCACTACACTCACAGAGGCAGTGAATAAAATGTTATTATTAATACATTAGCCATGCCATCAAATTTGTTAACTTATAATTTAAACATAAACATGTGTGCATGCAGCCATATTGTTTCCTACCTAACTACCTACCACCTATAGGCATTTTGACCTCAGGAGGGAGATACCTGTAACATAGGCAATTATTTATGTACGAGCAAAATGAAATAAAGGAGAGAAATCCCTGCATTAGAGGGGGTAAAAAAAAACCCCAACAAAACACTGAGGAGGCTTAAGGGAATTTTTCAAAGCCCTCATGAAGCCTAACGAGAGCCAAAAATGAAGAAAAGAGGGAAGAAGCAATTGTTTTCAGACAGTGCACTGTTGCAAAGTCTGTTTTCTTGTGGTACCAAACAAGGTCACATATTTTCAGCTGAAGATAATGAGCGATGCGTGGTTGTGTTCTCTAATAAAGCGAAACGTGGACCACATACATAGAGCTGTGACATCAGCTGCACTATCTATTTGTTTTCTGTCTGCTGAGCAGTGAAGGGAGGAGAGCAACAATTACTGTAGGATTCAGACAATAACAGACTGCAGTAATGCTCCAGATCGCTGTGCATGCTCAGAGGTGTACAGAGGGGGGGAGGGGACACCGACACAGGGTGTTGAGGGATTATGGACCAAAAGGGTGTCTGAGTGGCAGAATGGCTGACCTTTCTTTACACTGAACTGGAAAGTGGTAATCAGGGGCAATTATGAAGGCCTGTTGGCTGCAAATCACCTAATCCTGTTGTGGTAGTGGGAGCCAAATGTAATTACGCCACTCTGGTACGCTGACCCGGTGCCTAGCGGAACTAAGTCCAGGAGTAAAACCAGAGAGATTCAAACCACCAACTTTAGCTCAGTCCAGACGGTTCATATTAGGTTGGAAAAGAGAGAGCCACCTGTTTCCTGCAGCTACTGCCTTTTTATTCCCCTGACACCAATCTAATCAGCATGGGCTTTGCTGAGGCATCAGATATGACCAAACCAGATTAGGAGGAGGGTGCTGGTTTTTAATTTATGTATATCTACATGCAAATTATATTCCTGGCTTATCATGTGTTACATGAACAGTGCATTTCGTCAAGCCTCTGGACTGTTACAGTGTGTAAAGATCATCTCTCTGACCTTTTACTACAATGGTGCATGCCGCTGTGACCACCATCTGTCTAATGGCCTCAGGAGATTGCCCGGTTGATAGCAGAACCTCGATTCTGGAAATATCTTTCAGCTATAGTGCAACATCTTTATTGAATTTTCAAACAATAGTCTTTTCATTCTCATTCAGTCTTTGCGATGTTTGCTTGGATACTGCTCCACAAAAACGATGACTTTTTTTTTTTCACATCACGGTGATAATTATCCTCGTAATATTGCGCCCTGTGCTAATTAATGTCGTGCATAATGTGAGCACATGTATGTGCTACACCCAGGGTACTTCAGGATGATCTGACTCAGATCCTAAGTGTGGTTATTTTGTACATGAACGCCAAGTGGTGCTTCTTATTGAATTAATACGCTTCTCCAGCAGCTTCTCTTGTTGCATCCTTTGAATGAAATTGCTTTACCACAGCACTACCTCTTAGCACTTTCATCAAGAGCACAAATTTGGTGAACATCAGCATGGTAATTTGTGTCGTTCACCAGTAGGAAAGCCGTATGATAACGCTGACCTTTAAGAGAATGGAAAACTCCTGGGACTACAACTCAGAAAACTGACTTTGCTGCAGCATCAAATGTTGGAGTATGTTGGAGATCATTTTCAGATGGAAAATGTTTTTAATAGCTAAGGGTTGTGATATATTATTCTTAGTCAAAACAAATTTCACAAAACAATCAAGCCACCATAATAATATCATTTTAACAAATATATCCTGTGTAGTCAAAAGCTCATTCCTCTATGCTGCAGCGCTCCATTGTTGTTCCAAATCCTTACAAAAACATCACCGAGCCACATGGTTGTGCTGACATGCTTTTGTTTTACCGTCACCACAATGTATTTTGTATAAAATCATGCTAGAGCATCATGTCTGGGATTGGAACAAATGTCACTGTTTGAGGAGTGTTTGCCAAAGACTAAAGAGATGGATTTATGAGCTATTTTTGAAAGTTTTCATCCTGCGGTTATGATAGGGCTTCAGACCAATTTAAAGGCATGGACTAACATGCTGCCTTTTTATGAAATTTATTATCGGTTGAATTGTTAGTTTGATGACTGGGCTGCAGCAGGTTGCCAATGTTATATAGGCAGGACATTGTTTCAAAAATGGTAACAAACCAAAATCTTCCATTATGCTACAGTCACACTGGGGGAAACGGTGGCTGGAGACAATGATATGATCAAAGTTATTGCGTGTGCAATGAACTTGCACACTTGCTTCCTTTGAAATAGTTGCTTTGAAGATGGGGACCACGCCTGTGACCACTTGCAGAGAGTTGCCTTCTTCAAATCATCGAGACGGCAATAAAATGGCAATGACATGGAGTCAGTCTGCAATCAGTCTGCTGCCAGTATGTGATTGAATAGGGTTAAGCTGGCAATTACATGCAATCTGTTTATGATGATAGGATAATTAACTGTGACAAATTGTAAATTAACATTAATAAATAAAGTCATAAATTCTTCCAGAAACAGTGAAATTGTTGGTGCAGCACAGTAAAGTGATATAGGTGTTCAGCAACCTCGGTTATTTATAGGATTCTAACCAGGATTCAATCAGCTGGCAACCAGCTAAGTCCCCTATTACAAAGTGAAGTGTTGCACATGAGTTGCACTCATTGGACTGATTGCAATGCCTTAGCAACATGTCTACATTTTTAATTAGATATCAATTACTAAAAAAACATTGCCAATCTGTTCGAAAGTGATTGCAATCAGTGTGAGTTGGACTGGGATTGTTTGGCGACAGGGTTCAGGCAACATGTGATTGAAATCTGTTGGCCTCTGGGCGACCAGTTGGTTGCCACAACTACTGATTGCCATCCTATTTTCACTCTTGTTTTGCAGCATTAAGCTGCAGAGAAATGACTCTGCAGTCTGTGCACCACTAGTCTATCGATACAGTGTGTATCAAGCTGCAGAGTCAGCCTAATAGTCACATGGCCAACTCCATTACCACCCTTCCACCAACTTCCACAACTTCAACAGTGGCCTAATCAATCTGCACAACGAACTCTGACAATCAATAATGAGTGCAGGTTTTATGTCCTCGCTGACTTCTTCTACCAAACTTTCATTTAAGACAAAAAAAGGAGAGACACCAAACTGCAGCTTTGCAGCAGATTTGTGCAAGGTGATTGATTTTTAATACGTTTCTATCCATTTTAATGACAGCAGGTTTGTATGTAATGCACAAAATATTCAACTTGGATTCAATTCTGCAAAGAAACTCCATGACTGATTGAATGTTTGGAGAAATATATGCATTTTCTGTTTTCCCCTCAAGGGCAATTGAAAGGTTCAGCTTGGATCAACGTCACTTTAGAGCTCTGCCAGCAGCAACAGTGGACCTTTGTCAGATTAGATTTGAACTAATTCCAGCATCACACTTAACACCATTTATTTAATGGACCTTTGACGTAACAACATAATTTATTTGACACAGCATTGATTTTACTTCACGGCATAATCACCTGATGGATTTCTTTGGCATTCAACCTGGAATAACCTGAAATCTTGCAACACCACAGCTGGAGCGAACAGTGGGAATCACTATCCAGTATCTCTAATGTAAGGCATATTTACCATCACACACAGCAATTAAAAACACATTTCCGCTATTTTAATCATATTCAATTTTTTCCCCTGCGTAGCAACAAAGAGACAGTTTTTTAAAAATATTTCAGTTCTCTCAAAAATAATAATAATAAAAACAATTCTACTGTGTCAAACGTATAACTGAAGGAGAAACAAGGATATCTGAGCAACTGACAGAGTAGCATTTATCTCACCAAATTGATAAATCAGTCTGTATTTCCTTGATTATCAGGTGAATTTAGTTGTCATGTGTGACAGAATCTAAGCGAATTGAGCTGACGGGGAGTGACACAATAATTCTTGTGTGCCAGTTAAAATAATGTCAGGGTATTAAATGTCAGTCAAACTGTGATAATTTACACCCAGCATTCAACACCACACTCACAGAATAGACGCAGCCACCCACAATTCATTTTAGCTGTCTCACAGCCCGACTCCAAAAGTGAAACCTAAACAGGAGTCGTTTCATAGCAGTGTGAATGTCTGTGTGGACGGGCAGGCCCAGCTTCTGAGAGGTGGAACAGGTTAGGGAGTGAAGCACACAAAGAAACCATCAGCGGGCAATTGAGTTTTAGTAGTCAGTGGTGCAATCAGACAGATTTATTTGTAAGATGTAAGCACGGCCAGCTCGACTGCATCTGCAATCGATTTTTAGGGTTTAAGGGGGATTTTAAATTAGGTCGTTTTTAACTGTAGCTACATTATTTATCTGTTAGTATAAAAGAGAACATTTCTCACAAACATATAAATACTAGTCGAGCGTACATAAGAAACTGCAACAGTAATCAAAGGGCTGTCTGTGAGGCTTTTTACAGATATTTTTGCTTTATGAACTTAATCATTTTTTGGATGCTGAACCTACAGAGAGTACTGAAGAATTATTATGATTATCTTTTTTTTTTTCTTGATATGAACAGTACAGTCCAATAATCGGAATCATGTGTTTAATACTGGCAACACGATAAGGTCTTGAACTTAGAAAAGTGGGAACTCAGTTTTGTGTTTAAACCAAACTAAATCACCCTCAGCAAACATTTCAGTGTTGAACAACCATTGGAAAAGATGCTGTGTGGACATCTGTTCACAACCATGTGCAAACCACATTAGTTGTTGTTTAAAACAAAGACAAGTACATTCAGTTCAGTTCAGCTTCAAATTTCTGTTTGAAAATACCATTTTAAAATATGAAAGAAAAAACTTAATAGAGATTTTAATTAGGGATTTAAAAGCAATTAGGACACCAGTTTACATTTGCATTACAGCTGCCTTTTTTCTCTGTATTTGATTTGCCCACCGACTGCTGTAAAGTAACTAATGTATTTTATGTTTTAACTCATATTAAATCAAAAGCCTTGTGTCTGATATGATTTTTTTCTCCAAAATATTAAATTAACTTTAAATCCTAAAAAAATATATGAAGTAAAAAAAAAAAAAAAAAAAAAAAAAAAAAAAAAATATAAAAAAAAAAATTTAAAAAAAAAAAGAAAAAAAAATTGTTTTAAAAAAAAAAAAAAT
>VOQJ01012515.1:39392-51376 GCA_015052665.1 Apistogramma diplotaenia
GAAAACAGTGATTTCTACCGTTAGATGTTTACCAGCATGAATAAACTGTCTTTCAGGACTTAAAACGAATCCAGTGAGCAGCAAGAAACCTAGTGAGATGTAGTGAAAATTTTAAAGGTGAACGAAAGAATCCAAAGAATCCCATTTCTTTTGCTCGTGAAGACAAAATATTGACAGTCAGACACACTGAAGCTGCAGAATTTAAAATGTGCTGCAGTCCTAGATTGCCTCAGATCATATTTCCACCGATAAAGTGTGAGAGCAGCATTTTTTTGGAGTGAGATTTCATATCACTTCTGGGAGACAATATATTTATATTAAAAGGCTCTCAGTGCAATCAATCTTTCCATAGGGACATGAAAAAGGAGCTTAATACGTTTTATCAGCAGTACCTTTTTTTAGAGGCTATAGTAGTCCTGTTCATTATGATTATAGTGCAGCAGTATAGGGCTCAAGGGGCCGCTTTGAAATTGTGAGAACAAATATTCCACAACTGGGAAATTTGTGTGGGGTTCAGTCGGCCAGACAGTTTAAACCACTGAGTTCTGGGGACAGTATGCTGTGAACATCATTGTGCAACATGAGACGGTAACAATACTAATCCGCTTCAAAGGCAATGTGCTTGTCACAAGTCCTTTAAAAGCTCCCTTCCCCAGTCAGAAAGTGCCAGAGGGAAAACCACTAGGCTGCACTTTGATCTTGCCAGGTCTATCACTTTTGATAAGAGCCTCTGAAGCAAATTAGGAAAACATTGTCATTCAAGAAGCAAGCCTGGCTGCATGGCATGTTAATTAATGTAAACTGCTAGAAGCTCAAACTGCACTGCAAGGGGCTGAAATTTGCTATTTTCGGTTGGTTTTTCACTCATTTGGCAAAGATTTAATCCTTTGAACACATGTGTTTACCATAATGCAGATCTGGAATGTCGGAACTTTATAACACTCTACATGACAAGAGAGAAATGTAATCAAGATTAGCTGAAACCTGGTGGAGCCGAATACTGATATGGGTATATCAGTATGCGGATATTACAGATGAACTGCAGATTCACTGCAGAATTTATGTCCTGTGTCATCAGTGCAGAGAAATATTTGATTTATTATAACATTTACATTCCACACCACTTCCTTAATGTGTGAAGCTAAATTGGCCATTTCAAATGTTATCAGCCCAGTGAATGGCCATTATCAGCCGTAACCACCCCCACACAAAGAAGACGGCCTCCTCCGCTTACCTAAGATATCACCTCAGTGTTGGTTCTTCTACCCCACTGAATCTATATAATGCTGCCATTTAAAATGACTGCAGTTCAAAACAGAAACAAGTCCATGTTGCTGCAGTTTTGAACATCTGTGTTTCTTGATAATCACATTTTTGTGTCCTTCTCCAACACGCCACTTTTAAGGACATTTCAACATGTCACATTTTAAGCTTCAAGCTACATTCATGCTAAAAGAAAGTTTTGTTTTGCAGGACTCTATGCAGTTCTGTGAAAAACAACGTCAGCCCTTACTGCTTCCATAGAAATTAAGAGGCTGAGTGGCAGCCAGCTGCTGCTAATCAAACACGCTTGATTAACTGGGAATCTGCAAGTGGGAGCACCTCTATAAAAGCACAAGTTTTGGCAGTTTGCTGGTCTGTAACATTCAGGTGTGTGTTAACGCAATGCCAAGGAAGAATTTGCTACTCATCGATCTGGGAAGGGTTGCAAGACTATTTCCAAACAGTCTGGAATCCATCATTCTACAGTGGGAGAAATTATTGGAGTGGAAAACATTCAAGACGGATCCCGATCTTCCCTGCAGTGGACGTCCCAGCAAATTTGCACTCAAGGTCAGACCATCCACTACTAAGAGAACTATTACCAAACTATTCTAAAGTCAAATGTGAGGCTGTCTGTCTGACAGAATGAGCCCAAGCACAGTGGTAAAAAGAAAAGAATCAAGGTGTTGCATAAACAAATGCTCACACACCTCAATGAACTGAAGCAATGTAGGAAAGGAGAGTGGGCCAAAATTCCTCCCCAAATTCATGCAGAAAACAATTACTTCTGACCTTAACCGAATGGCTTTGTTTAAAATGAATCTGGCACCTTTGGCTAGCCATACCTGCGGGACTGATCACAGCCGAAAAAGACCATTCACAAGGTGGTTAAGGCTGAATCGGGTGGCTAAATTATTGACAACCAAGAAAACATAGTGTCATAAGAAATACTAACATTTGAATATGTGAAGCTGGATTAGCAGCAGGGAGAGCGGCTGTACTCTTAGAGTGCCACCTGTGCTCAGCTCTGCCTGTTAGTGAAGAGAGTGGCACTTGTATTGATTCCTACTGGAGACAAGATGAGAAAACATTTCTCTGAGCTCTTTGATGTGTGAAACCATTTATAGCTTTTCTTTAGCTTCAAACCTCTTTAGGTCCTCAGCCATTTCGAGCTTCTGACAGTAATGAAAGTTATAGCATCTCTCTCTTAGATTGCAGCCTAAAGACGAGCATTACAGGGCTTCTCTGTACTCCCATCCTCTGTGAGGTGTTACGTTTGTAAAGAAATTGAGACGGCAGTATGGACTGTGGACAAAAAGTCTGTAAGTGGTTCATACTGGCCAGAAGGTTTTGGGAATACTAAATAAAACATGTCATTCTATAAATAATGTGTTTAGCTTCTCCTCTCAGTTTGAAAGAAAAACAAAACTGGCACCCAAGTGACATTCCCCAACCACAATGTAACCTGAAAATAAACAGGAGAGGAAGAGAAAACATTTACAGTTCATTCTCCTCTTGATAATGAGAGCCCGCTGAGTCAATCAGCAGAAAACTAACATGCCGGGGGGCAACTCTTGCAGAAGCACCCTGTGTCTACTGAGCCCGAAAATCTAAATACTCTGAAGGCATTGACTTATTTAAATGAGATGGATGTTCCTCCCATGCTGCATGGCGCTCCTCAGACATTTGCAGGATTATGAGACTCTTGGATTGGGCTTTTTTTTTCTTCATTTTCTCCATATGCATTTCTGGGTAGAGTTTGGAGTCATTTCCTACAACTGTTTGTATAGTGAGGCGCTTCAGGCTGTGTTTTTAGAAAGTTTTGTTGTAAAATCTTTACAGTAGATCAATCTTACTGAGAAGAAGCTGGTTACTATTGTTGCAACAACCTTGACCTTGAAATATTTAAATGTTACCTAGTCACTTTATGGTTGCTTTGCATATGTGGCAATTGTGGAAGTCTTTGTATTTTTTTTTTGTTCTTTTTGTAGCCACTTTAAATCTGTTTGCTTAGTTTCTAGGTGTAGTCATGTCCCTTTATTTTTCCTCAATCATATTTAATCAGAAACATGTGATCACTGAGGATGTTTTTCGCTACTCTCTTTGAACTGGTGCTTTGCCACAAAACAACCATAAATGGTCATTAAGACACCTAAACCTCAGAGCACACTCTGTGTTATTGGAAGTCATACTTGTTTTATTTTACACTTCTGAGGCGGCACATATCACTGTGCAAGGGTCACGTAAGAGTGATGAGACTACAGCAGCAGACAACTAACTGTGAACATGAGAAGCAGCAGTCTCTGATCAATAATGAGCTTATGACAGTGATGGACTGTAGGAATTGCAGAGAAATTGGAGAGACAAATTGTTCAGAGCTTTTAATACTCGGCTTCACCTTGTTTCAAGGTCGCTGTTGTAGCTTGATGGGAAATGTTTGCTGTCAGAGGTGATCTTCTAAAAACCCCTTGTACTTTGAAGCGAGAAAAGCACCAAACACTACTGTTTTGTGAATACATAGGGAACAGATTTTTATTTATTAGCTGTAAAATATTGACTCAGTTGCTTAGAATTTCCATGATTCTTCACTAAATCACAGCTAATCGTATTCATTCATGTCAAGCAGAGCTACAGTTTGGTTAAAACCAATGTGACATTTTTTTTTTTTTAGTGCTGACTTTCTTTTTTCAACTGTGTTTGGATTCAGCCTGAAGGGTGCATGCATAGCTGGCAAACTGTGGTGCCATGCCTCAGCACATGGTTCACAATGACCCTCATGTTGCGAAAATTACATCCCTCAGAAGCAACGGTTTTTAACCCTACATGCTATGAGAGTAAGATGAGTGACAGTTTGTGTGTATGTTACTACCTTGAGTTCCAAAAGCTGAACCCAATGCAGAGTGCAGATTAGCATTGCACTAGCGTTTGCACATGTTGCCAGAGGTTAAAGTGGGATTTGGCAGGTGGGGTGAAATCTAAATATCTGGTTTAGTGGTGCAGCGGGGGGAATCACTAAGCTCAATAACTCTCAAAATCATTTGTGAGCACTGATGGGCCAGTATTTTCTTTGCAGACAGACATCATTTTACAATATTTTATTTATATATGTTCTCAAAAAGATTTGTTTGCATGTTTAAAATGCACATTGCTTATGCAAGCTTTTAATTTTTTGTCCCAGTTTACCAAGTGTTATTTCCTCGCAGCTGAATATTCTGCCATCTTGCATTTCTGTCCCCTTAATGTGCCTGCAGCTACTGACACCAACTTGTCTGCCAACACTCGCAAACTACTCGCTGAGCCATACTGAAAGTGCGATTGAAAACAGAAATGAATGTTCAGCTTCAAAGTGTAAGTTGAACCCCTTTTGAAGCCTGTTGGTTTCATTAGTAAGACACAATTTTTACTTTGAAGGCAAATATTCCTTGTTTCTGGTTTGCATTGCAGTGTTCATACAGCTAAGGGAATAAAAGGCTTTCAAAAGTCAGTGTCTTCCAAGCAAACTATGATTGCAGCAATCTTCTGGTGACCAAAGCAATCACATGGAGGTTTTTGGTGCTGCAACTCCAGCAACCACTCATGAATACTCATTTTTCCCTAGAGATGGGAGGTTGCCAGGGGACTGCTGGTCTCTAAGCTTGAGGCCTAAATCTAACAAATGAGTAATCAATTCCACAATGGGCTACACCCCAATTCAGTAGGGCCCCTGGCAGTAAAGCCATTGTGGCCCGCTCACTACCACGACCTGACACATAATACTGCTCAAGAGCAGCTGCAACTTCTGCCTATATAGTCAGTAGTCACCTCACACCCCCCCAATACAAAATAAGTATTAAATGAACTTTTAGCAGTGCTCATTCAAATGTGATTGAAAATGGACAATTTTAATAGGTTAAAAGTGGGAAAACATTAACAGAATGTATTAACACATCCTTAAGACATCAGACAAAACTCCCCCTTCCTCATACTACTCTTGGCACATTCCCTCAGGAACTTGACCACCTTGGTGTGGTTTGGCACTTACTGGGTTCCCGCTACATGGGGGCTAAGCACAGTCTGGAGATGTGAGAAACAAACAAATTGATCAAATCTTAAAACTAGTGTTTTTATTCAGGCCGCAATACACAAACAACACAGCAAGGTTATAAGCGCGGTGCGGCTGTGTTTAGAGCGCTTAAAGGAGATTAGCAAGAAGAATCTTCCAGCCTGTGTCGACTCTTAATTCGGTTGGTTTTATTCATGTTAAAATGGCTTAAGTTTTATATTTTTGTTGTAATGCTGAATCAGTGTTATTGTGGTATAAAGATGAGCAGTGAACACATGCATTGAAAGTGAAAGTCAGTAAATTTGCATTTGACTTTGTTCCACAAGTTTTTTCCAAGTTTTGTTTTTTGTTCTCAAAGCACACTTGTGTAGCAGAAAGACATGAAGTGCATAGATTAACTTTGCAGTACTGAGCAATCTGTTCTCATCATATTGTGCAGGTTGTACTTTAACGGGTTAAATATAGATGAAGCTGAAAACCTCATCTACTATTTGACCTGAAATTCAGTTAAAGTATTTGGATGGTCATAGTATTCGAGCAACTTTCTGCCTATACAGCTATGCCAAACTGGAAGCACAGAAAACATCGATTTGGCTTTAGACTAAGCAGGTTTGAAAATACCACAGGCAACAATACAAAGCAGAAAATCAATACCCAGGCATAGTACAGTTTCACTGCCAATTGCTGTTCCTTAAGTGGACTAAACCTGGAATTACAGAAATGAAAACATGATTGATTTTCTCACTCGCTACTTAGGGATACGAGCAACAATACGAGATGAGATGTGCTACTTGACCACCTTCTCAGAGGAGAACCACATCTGTGTTGAAGGCAAAGTGTGGATGTGATCTCAATCTCAGCCTGAAACCAACAGAAAAACTTAATCACATGCAGGAGGCAACGGAGACGTACGGCTAAAACACACGAGCGTGAGAGACGATTGTATTCCCTGTCTCCAGTCCCCTGTTACAATGACAGGCTTCACATAAAAGACATGATTTTCTTTGAAAAGCAAGTGGAGTACAGCCTGTGAAGAAAGATGGCAAGTTCCCAGATTTTTTTTTCTTTTTGTGCAAAAAGAAGCAGTTATGATAAGCGTCTGGTACTTTTTTTTGGTCTTTTTCATTTTCAATTTGGGTTAACTGTGTGGTATATGACCATTTTCAGTCCAATCAAGCACTGATAAGTTGTAACTTAAACACTCTCTCAGAGAGAAGATTGCATTAGACAGTCCAAAGGCAGACTGAGGTGATAAGTGCTTCTGCCATCTCTGCACAGCTTGGTGGGTGATCTATTGCAGCGGGGATCCCATCATAGAGCTGTGCCGTAGTTTGCGGGTGATGCTAAAGGGCGTCAACCACACTCCAGTGAGCCATTAATTCACATTGCAATCCAAATGTAGGCCTCTGCCACACACAGAGAGCCCCTTTGCTTTCCCAACATATGTACATATTCCAGCGCACAGCCGCATTTTGGCACCCAGCTGAACACAAGTGGGAAAGTTAGAGTGTGGGAGTGGGGGGTGAGAGAAAGAGGAAAAAAAATTGGACAAACTTGAAAACAGCCTCTGTCAGAGTTTTAAATAATGCACAGTGCGAGTCAGCATAGACAGTCTAGTCTGAAAGGAGTCATAAATACCACACAGATGTCAAACCTTCACTGTCTGCCACATCTGAGCTGCAGACAGCAGTACTTGGTCTGCTGACAGCATTACAACCCACACACACTGCACAATTCCTGCAGCTTCAAGCAATCATGTTATTTCTTGTAAATAATTATCGATCTTTATTGGTTAAATGCATTTACACCCAAAAGGCTCGATGTAAAGCAAACTTTTGGGGACTTGATATTGCTCATTTTCTTTCTGAAAGTTTGGATTGATACCACTTTTATATGTGCACAGCAGAAAGCTACATGCAGCAGTTGGCCTAGCACAGCTGCTAAGCCAACAGTAAACAGAGATACTAACCTGGCTCAAAGCCTAACATTAATTAACATATCCTTTGTTTTTTCCATACTAATACATTAGCATAAAATTTTGAATTTGCAGCTTTAATAGAGACTTTTATTCTAATCAAATCAGCTGGTTATTGCTTCATATTTAGAATTTAAGCTGTGAGGGTGATATAGTCCTTCTAGAAGTCCCATCACTTGGTCAGCATCTTGTCAGCACCTCTGGGCAGTTAATTCAGCGAGAGCCATGAATGCAAATTTAATGATCATGGAGGCCTGTGTTCAGTGTCATGCACTGTGATCACATTGCATTACAGTTGCATTTGTTTTTACCTGCATTACAAAGCTTTTTCAGTTATCTACACAATGCAATCAAGAGGAGGAGCAGTAGTGGGGGGAGGAGGAGTGGAGGCATTACTGTACTTTCATTTTTATTGCACGAAAGGGCAAGAGTGCAATGGTAAAGTGCAAACTGCATTATACTTTTAACACATAATTGGCTTGCTGCAACGAGCCAGAACCCAGAGTGATAAACCTGAATGTATGCTGAGCCTGTGAGCAGCCAGAGCCTGTGAGCAGTCAGCGCCGTTGCCTTCTTTCCCACTCGTACATGTCTGTCAAGTAGAATCACTGTGTTGATGACTTTGAAGTCTCTTACTAGTACAGATGTAGTGCAAAAACACTAATAGATACTGTAACACATTTCTTTATCCTGGAATTGAACTAACCTTCACTGTTGCCATGTGAAGGTCCTATTATGTTCATGCTGGAGCGAATGGGTGTGCGGACACTTTTTCTACAGCTTTCAAACAGCCAACAAAAACAAATCTGTGCAAATACCATAATTGTATGCATACAGTGATGCAAGATGAACTATAGGGACACCTCTATATATCTCTACTGCCACTATATTTATTACTACAGGCCAACAAGGTGATTGGGAAGTTAAGGAAAGGGATAGACTGCAGCATTCTCCCATAAATGTATATCCTGGATTTGTTAAGTGCCTTTCCACTGCCTTACACGTTCTTTGATTAAATCAGTTTTTTTTCCAATCAAAGCTTTACAAATAAAACTAATTAACACTGTGGTGACCTTGTGAATAAAGGAGCAGCCGAAAGTATCCATCAAACGCATTTCCCTTTCATTTTTAATAGTTTGTTTCTTTTGTTGTGCTGCGTCTGTTTATGCGATGCACACGTCTTTTGCTTAAACAATCTTTATTTTCCACATGTGACGTGTGACTGGCTCTGTGAGTTTGTTCTCGGTGCCGCTGAATAATCAGGTGGACATCTGCTGGAACAAAGTCGTCTGAATATTGACATTGCCACCATCAAAAAGTCCCTCTCCTTAGTGTAGCCCGTTTCCTTGGAAACGTGCCCTGCTCTCTGTCAGTCTTCTGGCCTCTGTTCTAATCTCAAAGTCCTGTGAGATGCTGCTGATGCTTTAAGACACAATAGTGTTTTCTGGGATGTCTTCCTTGTTTACTTCTAAAAATTCACTGGGTTTGCAAAAATGGAATATATTCCCATGTCCTTTGATGGCTCTAACAACTTAATAGTCACCTTAACTATTAGATGTGATCGTGCGTGTGTGTATTGCTAATATCCAAAGAGGGCTGAAACTACTGCTAAAACATTTCATTTTAACATGAGATTGCTGATCCCATCATTACAGTATGAAAATATGTTCTGATGAGCAGTGCGCTTAAAAAAAACCCCCAAAAAAACCCCATTTAACTGTTGTAGTTTAGCACACTTGAACATCGCAGATCTGTATCCTCACAACTCCTCCTCAGGCTCTCTCTCTTATGACATCTCAGTTCATAAAACCAGTTTGATCAAGAGTATCTCCTCTGCTGCTGCTGCTGAGCCACAAACACAAATATTGTTCTGCAGATCTATCTTTCAGCCCCTCTGGGAGCTGCATACATTAAAATTGAGGTTGTGGCAGACGGCGCTGAGGATGAATTTTGGTGAGGAAGCAAAATATAAAGGGGGGGGGGGGGTCAGGTGGCTAACAAAGTGCACCTGAGCCTAACAACTGTGCAGCATTGTGCACAGTATCATGTGACTGGATGAAGGGATTAACTCTCCTGGTTTGACACTTATTTATCAGCTCAGGTTGTGATTAATAAATCTGGCTTTTTATGAAAAACGGACACAGCCACCATGATATCAAACATCACCTTGGACACTTTCTTTTTGGAGCCTCAAGTCTGGCATTGTGGTGCTTGGTGCTTGGTTAGCAAGCTATCACATCTTAGCTACTGAGCCTCATAAATAAAATACTTTTCAAATTTTTATTTAACTCATTCTCAGCATAAAATTGAGTAAGGATCTGTAATTTGTTGCAAATATACCTTGAAAAATCTCTGTGTGGGCTGAAGAAGACACTGATGCAGTCTGTAAAGTCTCATTCTTGAGCACACTAATTAAAAAAAAAATCACATAGCAAAATGCAGCTAGTGACAGTTTCTGTATTGCTCACTAATGGAAAATTAAAGATGTACAATATTTTTTAACATGGAATGTGATCGATTTTTATATTGATTTTTATTAGTCACATATATGGAAAATAACATGTCATTCTATTTCATACTGAAATGACCAAATATGACAAGTTTTACCAGAAAAGCAAAATTTAGTCGGATCCAAAATGTACCAAAATCTGGAGTTTCCAGATGTACTGTAATTATAACTAAGAATATTATCTTAGAGGCATTCATGTAAAAATATTTTGTACATGCACATGAAAGCAGCAAAACAAGATGAATAAAAAAAGTGATTAGGAGCTCATTCCAGGTAAGTAGTCTTGCAAGGCCAAGTTGCTGCATCCACATGAGACAACACTCAGCCCAAACTCTAATACCACGACTCCCACAGGCAAGCAAGGATCAGCCGATCAACACAATACTTGTGGCCTTAATTTCAGCTGACTGCTAAAATTAAGGCCGCAAGAACTGTAATACGTATGAAAATCCTACATTGTTGCATTTTTAATGCGTCTCAGTACATTTTAAATTTAACCTGAATTATCAGATTCGCCCAGGGCCATGTCCATACTTACAAAGTGGGTCAAAAAAAATGAAAAATGTGCGTGTTTTTATCAAAATTATTTTCTTAGTTATGATTGGAGTTCCATCTGAAAACTCCAGAGTTTTGTTCTATTTGAATCAGATTATCTACTGATGTTTTTGTGTATATTTGGTATAGCCAGGAAGAAGAGCATATTTTAGTTTAAACAAATCCTGAGACATAAAAAAAATGCTAATTAAACCAAAACCAAGGCTGTAAGCATATTTCTTTTGTAAATACAGTTGGGTCTTTAAACATGGGAATCCATGAGGATTAGCTCACTTGACCATTTTTTGTGGACTGAATTGGAGTTTCATGCTTTATGATGTCCCTGCAGTTTGTCCTTGAGTATTTCTGTGAGGAGATTCATTTTATTAAACACTGTCTATTCAATTTTCCTAGAAAGATGTAATCTGTGCAGCCTCATTGACATGCTTTTCTCAAACAAACTGTGAGAAACATCATATCAAAAAGAGCAAAGTCCCCTTGGTAACAAGGTCGAATATATTTTAAGCTTAACAGAAAAGCTCTGACAGCTCCAGATTAATGTTGTCACCAAACTAACCGTCGGCTGACAAATAAGCAGGATGAGTCTGTCCTGACCTCAGGAGTGCATATAATTTACAAACTAACATAATCATACACACAATGACAGCCAGGCTCACAGAAGCACACACCTACATCCAAACATTAGAGACCCATTATCCATCGCACAAACAGATAAAGAGTGGGGGAAATCAGAGGCATGCACTGCACTATAAAAGGTAGCACATGTCTGCATGAATTCCACGACGAAGGATAAAACAACAGTCACAATCCTGAGCAATAATTTGATTTACTTTTAATTTTTAGTCTCCAAGGAAATATCCACTAGTAGAACCCATAATTAATGTGTGAGCAACCAAGTGGCAACTTCTAGGGCCGAATGAAGCCAAGTGGAAACAGAAGACGGCCACATCTTGATGGAATCGCCTTTAACCAGCATTCTTTACAATGACCACCAGAGCGAGAAACCTGTACAGTAGTTGCAAAAAGACTCATACAACTCTATTCTACCTCAATCATTGTACATCTGTATAATGACAATAAAGGCATTCTATTCTAAAAAGCACTTTTCTGATGTGTCCTTCATTTTTAATAAAAAAATTCAAGTCAAATTCTGGTCACACTGTGTCAAAAAGGAGGCTTGTCTAGGGCGTGCTCATTGATTTGTTAATCACAAGCACAAGTTTCACAGTCAGATCCGCCCCTCACTCATCGCATCTCAAAACATCAACCAGTGGGTGATGTCCATCAATTACACTGCATAGAATTTGTGCAACTAAAGTATCCAACAAAAGTCGCAGATATTTCTCTTTTCTTTTTATGAAATGTTTTACCCGAGTAATAGATGTATGTTAATTTAGGACAAATGAGCGCCAGAGAAATGAGAGTGCTATTGATTTGACAGCTAGTCTTTGGTTACCCAACTGGAACCTGCTGCTGAGTACTAATTGCTATTTGCCCTGAGCACGTTGATCCTTTCAGTAAGACACCTGGGAAAACACAAATAATAATAATAATAAAGGTCTTCGACAAACAGTGACTCATACAGTATTTATGAGCCAGCCTTGTTGTGCTTTCCATCAGGGATGCTTAAAAAAAAAGTT